>SKCR01047379.1:0-38700 GCA_019454045.1 Zanthoxylum bungeanum
TAAAACGTTATTTGGTTTTCTTGCTAGTAAATGTTAACTTTTATTGTGGCTACAAATAAATTTGCTATTAACATAATACATTCTTATGTAACTATATGGCGTATGCTTATTTCCTGGATTATGATACCTTTGCCAATCAAAAGCTGCCTTTGAACGCTTTCTCTTTCCAGGTTGTGATGGATGCTGTTAACAAGCCTCGTAATATAACATATAAAGGACTTACTGACTTGGTAACCGAGTAAGGAACCCCTCTCTCTCCCCCTTTCCTCCCCACCAACTAACACTCCTTATTTATATGATTTTTAGTAGTATGTTTTAGTTAATTTGTCATACTTTCTTTCTTAATTGATTAGATTCTGGAACCGAGCCTTGGCAAGATTCACCTCATTTATACAAATTTACTTGCAGCACAGATAAAGCTAGTGAGGCTGCTATACTAGAAGTTGTCAAAAAGAATTTTGGAGAACATCTAATTCTTGGAGAGGAGGGTGGAGTTATAGGAGACACATCATCTGATTATCTCTGGTGTATTGATCCTTTAGGTTTGTCTCTTAAACCCTTAATCTTTCTTTCTTTTTATTTTTTATTTTCCTTGAAACTTGGGAGTTTACATTGATATTTTCGATACATTTTTTAAATGCTCAAAAAATATATATTAGAATTTGCGGCATCTGTGCAGTAAATTGGAGGCTATTGAGATGCTTAACCCTAGATGTGACATTTATGTCAGTGGTTTCTAAGGGGCATGCCATGATTGGTGCAATTGAATATGTTGTAAATCTGAATATGACTCGTTCATCAAAACCTAATAGCTGATTATGGTATCGCAGCTCATTTCTGCTCAGAATCTCAAACCATTCTTGGCCCTTCATTTCTGCTAGTTCATCATAGTCTTTTGTTTCACACGTTGAACCTTCTTAGCTGACTTCACCTACATCTCGTTTGATTGATGCCATTTCCTTCTTTATGAGGACACATCCCATTCTTCCATCCCAATACCTTTGTTAGGATGCACTCAATTTTATTTATGTTGATTATTTCATGTCAAATGTGTTTAACATAGTGGACCATATAGCTTATCAGTTCTTTGAGTCATCCCATAAAACTTCAATTTACAATGTCCTATTTGACATGAATCCCAGCACGATTATCTGTTTTTGCAACCTACGCTAGCTTTCTGGGCAGCATGCACCTCAATTATTTTGCTTTTTAAAAGTTGATGAATACCTTATGATAGTGTTCTCTCTCGGCGTAAGGTCAAATTTATTATCTATTATTTTGTTAATGTCTTCATCTATACCAATTACCAAATTACCAATAAATATCATGATTATTGGTATAACTTTATTTGTCACCCTTTTTTTTGGTTAGTACAAGGGATGCTCTATTGGTTGGGATAGGTTGTTTAAATTTTATTTTTTTATCAATAATTTAAAAAAAAGCATAATGGTAATGGTAATGGTAATCTTTGCTCTAATTATTAGGTACTGAATTGCTTTTTTCTTCATGTAGACATACTCTTTATTGTTTATACATTAGATCTTGTAAAAAAAAATTTGTAAACCATATAGACCAACTGATTCAAGCACTATGAAATTGAAAACACCATATAAATTCCTTTTGGGTCCAAAATTTTTGTTATGGTCCCATTCATTAACCCTGAGTGGAGTAAGCTTATATAAAATAGAAAAGTTATGATGTGAAGATTCTGTTCGTTGGTTTCATCAAATTTGACATCAACTCAAAATTTGCTTGGTGGAGAATTAATGTATAATGATTATAATTTATATATCATGTGTACCATAATCTGTACACATCTAACATGCGTGTGCCGCCATAGGCACTAGCCGCACTACATTTGTCCGTTAAATTTGCATGGGAGTAGATTTCAACTGTTTCTCGTTGTCGATTTCTGGTGGATCATTTGTTTGTACAGTTATTTTGATTCAAATGAGCTATATTCTTGACTTTAAGTTGTCAAACACTTCTATTGGTGTAGACGGAACAACAAATTTTGCGCACGGTTATCCTTCCTTTGCAGTTTCTGTAGGAGTTCTGTTTCAAGGAAAACCTACTGCTGCTTCCGTGGTAATAATCACTTAAATTGTGTTTTGAATTGATATTCCATAATTTTGTAAACAACATAGGATGACAATGCAGTTTTCATTTTTCAGGTAGAGTTTGTTGGGGGTCCCATGTGTTGGAATACTCGTATATTTTCGGCAACCGCCGGTATGAACATTTCAAATTGTAATTGTTATTTTTCACCAAATCAAAAAGATTATTCTTCCTTAACGTGATTGTTTGAGTCAGTTTTATATCACAGGAGGAGGAGCATTTTGTAATGGCCAAAAGATTCATACAAGTCAAACTGATAAGGTGAGTAATTAGATGTAAATTGAATACCATTAAACGTGATAGGTTCAGAAATCTTTGTATACGGAAATGCTTACCCAGTGTACATTATTACGTGATATTGCAGTATACATAGTAGTCCTGTGCTTCATTTGCTTTCTGATGATGGCACAGTAAGAGTTAGTCAAGCATGTGCCTTACAACATCATCTACTGATGTGTTTGGCATTTAGGGCATGAATTTTACTAACTTTTAGCTACATTTCTATGTATGTACAAAAGTTAACCATAATGAATCTGATCACTTTACTAAAATTGCTTTCGAGAAAATGTATGCTGATTTCTGCTTCGTTTCTTTTTGAAAGTGGAACTTTTTTGTTAGCATCATTTCTTTCTCTTATTTCTAGGTGGAGCAATCTCTTCTAGTTACAGGCTTTGGATATGAGCACGATGATGCATGGGCGACTAACATAGAACTATTCAAGGAATTTACTGACATCAGCCGGGTACTAAGTGTTTGTTGTTTTTTCCCCTTCCTGGACAGAAGCCATTCTTGTCCAAGTTGTGTAACTCTTATTCTCTCTGCCATACCCCAACCGCCTGACCCTTCTTTTTTTCTCTTGCTTTATTGTAAAATTTAGGGAGTTAGAAGACTTGGAGCTGCTGCTGTGGACATGTGCCATGTAGCTCTAGGGATTGTTGAAGCATATTGGGAATATCGTTTAAAGCCGTGGGATATGGCTGCTGGTGTTTTGGTAAATTTATGCTTTTACTTGATATATATATATATATATATATTATATGTTATACTTTTTCTTTGAAATTGTGACCTTGTCTTTAGAAAATTGGTGTTAGAAGACAGTTGAGAAGTTATTCCCAACTGCCTTGGTTAGAACTAAGATAATGAGCATGACAAGGAAATATCACAATGCTCACTTTTGTGCAAAAATATAATTTTCTGAAGAACAAGATGTCTTAGGTTCAAGTTTCGGTTATCAATTTCATATAATTTACTCCTTTTCAAGCAGATTGTTGAAGAGGCTGGTGGGGCAGTTAGTTGCATGGATGGCGCTAAATTCTGTGTATTTGATAGATCTGTTTTGGTATCTAATGGTGCACTGCATGCCAAGGTTAGATGTCTAAACCGGCTCTAATACCTCATGCTATTTGTGTTTGAAAGAATGATGTGTCTTTGTATTTCCATTTTCCAAGCACAAAATGGGGCTGTTTAATGTTACCACTGAAACTAACAGGCAACAGCTGCTTTACATATTTTGTCATTCCACCTTGAACAATTTAAAACTATTTCTTCAGTGGTGTTGTCTTCTGTCACATGATACCTTTGAATTTCATGAATATGTATGTAGCTCTTGGAGAGGATTGCACCTGCAACGGAGAAACTTAAGAACAAAGGAATCGACTTCTCACCATGGTTTAAGCCAGAAAATTATCACACTGACTTTTGAAAGGCTCAAGACAACTCTATTAGAAAAGCTCTCTACCGCAAGCAGATGAGCTGTTTTCTTCATATATATATATATATCATAAAAGGCATTTACTCGCCTTTGGATTCTCTCCAAACTCATCTTCTTCATTTTTTTTTTCCTGTCCATAATAAATATGTGTCTGCATATGAGAATAATTCGAAATTGATGGACCAGAAGGTTAATGTTATCCCATTTCTTTAGTTTTATCTGCTGCCAACAATACTTGAATACAATATGCTCCAAAAATCCCTTATTTGCTCGAGTATGCTAACCCTGAAAATTGTTAACTGTTGAATTTTTTTTTTTTAATTTTATTTTATTCATAGCAGGATTTATTATGTGATAAAATAACCATTTTATCTTTGTTCCTTCCAAAGGACAAGATGGTCTTTGGCATCAGCACTTGAATCACCTTTTTCAAACCCAAAAATCAAATACTGAAGCCACCATTAGAAAACTGAAAACTGAAAGCAAATTGTGGCTCAAGATTGAGCCGACAAGCTCAGGGTTTGTGATTGTGATTACAAGAAATAAAGCATTAAGTTGTAAAAACGACACTTGATTATAAAGCATTCTTCCAAAACATGCTAATTATTTATCCGAAATGTTTAACAGAACTTATTGATTGTCCTGGATCTTGGTTCTGGTATTGGTGAAATGTTGCTTATTCTCATGCGTGATTCTTTGGCCGAATGATGACACCTTTGACCACTAGCCCTTTCTTCCATTTCCCACCTTCGTAATCATACATAGAGATTTCCATCTCCCCTGCATTTTCCGGTGAAGTTTTAAACTCGCCGACAGGGATCTCAATCCACTGGTTTCTTGGCTTTATCATCAAATTTTCTGTGTGTTCTTGCTTTGTTCCGTTTGGGAAGAGGAGTCTTAGGTTCACCGGTACCTCCCATCCGTAAGCCGGGTCCTTCAACATTATCACAAATATAGCTTCATATGAAATTCCTGGAGACAGCTTTGTAATATCAAGTCTTGCATGTATTTCCAGCCAACATACTAGAACCAGCTCAGCCGCATCCACAATCACATCACTACAAAATGACAACTTATTAAATCTGTAATTATGTTCTACTTGGTACCAATAATTTGTTTTATTATTGTTAATTACCTTGTCTCTTTTACAGGAGTCCATTGCCAGAATCGATTGTCTTCTGCCCAAGTGATTAACAGATCCCTTGCAAACAGCATGAAGCTGTTGCTTCCTGAGTTCTTTTCAACCCAATACTTCTGCAATTATATTAACGATAATTTTGTTAATTAATCAAGAAAATGATATGATGAATACAGTACATAAGATGATTATTAAACTTGCCTTTCTCTTTTGGTTTAAGAAAACTCCTGAGTAGAGCTGATCATACAGCTTCTCCACTGAGGATTTGTCAACAGGTGAGTCTGCATCTTTAACAATGGCTTCATACATATGTGGAAGCTTAATTACTTCTGCTTTCGTGGCTTCACAAACCGGAGTTTCTTTTGTATTATCAGATGGCTTGGCACCCAAGTCAAAGTTTTCTGACTCATTCTGACTGGGTTTCTCACTTGGTTGTGACTGTGAAGAGTCTTCTTTGGATGACCCGGTTCCCATTTTTATGATTTATTCATCATCTTCCTCCATGCAGTTCCAGTTTTATAGCATGAGATGTTAAAGGGTAATGCAGCTGAGGGATACCATAACCATTCTTCCATTTGTACAAAACTTTTTGAAAGCTGCTATTATTCTAATTGGTGACCAAAAAATGATTCTCTATTCCTTATCAGGGAAAAAAAAAAAAGATTTATGCTGTGATAAAGCAGCCGTTAAATCTTTATTCCTTCTACATGATAAGCTGGTCTTTATCAGTTTTCATGAGCATAAATAAGATTCCTCAGCCCACCATCAGAAAGCATACGGTGCATGTGGATTTATTTTCTATTGGGTACGACCTTTTTCTTTTTTATTTATTTCTTTTTCTTTTTACTATTATCATGGATTTTCACTTTTCAGGATTCATCAGTGTTGATATGGTTACAAAATAATGTGACTTTCATAAAATTTGTCTGGTCTCCTGGAATCCCCCAAGCTACTGAGGCAGCTTTGATAAATGTTATTGGTAAAAGGCCATTTGTAATTACTAAATCAACTTTGGTAAGCTCCGGCAAAGTTCACAGCACATTGGACGGGAGACAATGCTGCAATATGGGATGATTTAGCGTATACGATACCATCTATTCTGAATTTCGGACTCCGAGGAATACGACTGAGGATTGTGTTCTCTATTTTTACCGTCAATGCAACTAATTTCAGAATCCTTGAATGCAGCTAGGGTTTTTTTTTACCCCTTTGGAAGAGATCACTCTGACATTTATAAAACCTGTCAAGAGCTATATCTCTGGGATTCAGGCGCTGCAACTGGGAGTAAAGTTCTTGGCTCTGTTACCGCCTACTTCCATACTTGTACGCATATGCCAGAATAGTAAATAATAATGTTACTTGCAAACAAAGATTTTGCTTTGAGTGAGAAGTGGATCATAGACAAAGTGACTAGTTAGGACAGAAAATGTTCAAGAGATTGAAGGGGCATAAGTTGAGCATCACCAGGAAATCAAAATTTGCCAAGAACTCATATCAGACTAAAGAAAGTGTAAACAGTAACACATAATTTCTTATAATAGAGATCCCAGACATGTCACTACTCATTGGACGAGTTCAAGCTGGAACTGGAACTCACCAAGTAGTCACAGAGCTCTTGAAGAACAAACACTATAGGCATACAATGAGTGCAAACTAGTTTTGTGGAGGTACAATAAATGCTCGCTAGAATAGTCAAAATCCATCTAGTTGATTCATATCAATACAAAGTTTCTTTCTTGGATCTTGCAAATTATTAAGCTCAAGAGTGGGGAGTGTTAACTAGAAAAATACTTGAGCATTAGCAGTAAACCAACCAAACAGTGGATAGATATGATTATATCCTTGAGTCCTTGACAGATTCACAGTCACTTGCATCAATCCTTCTTCAGCGTAACTGCAGCAGAAGCAAGATCTTCGGCTGTCACTGGCTTGTGTAGCTGCAAGTTCAACAAATTTCTAACTTAAGATGACCAGAAGAATCTAGAAATAAGCTTCAAAAAACAATTTGAAGATGCATCTTCTTTATTGCACCAGGTACTCAATATGCTTCTTCTAGGATGAAAACAGATGAAATAAAAAGTTCCGAATTCTGCATACATTCATGAAAAAGAACACAACCAATATAAAAGAACTTACTGCTTCTGCAACGCTAAACCAATGGAAAGAACGAAAGAAAGGATCGTCTTTTGAAGGATAGGTGTCGTGATTCCAATATGTTAATTTATCAAATCTCGCTTTTGTTTCCCAACAGTTCGAATTCTCTTCAGAAACTTTCCTCTTGCCAATAAGAGTTTTCTTTCCTAGAACAAAGCCTGAAAGCAAGAATTAGATAAGAAAATTCGTTAAAACTTGTATATACCAAGAGAATTGTTAAAACTGAAAATGTCACTCAATTAACATATTATTTTCTAGAATTAATCGGTTGTTTAACCTTTTAACACTGAGAAAAACTTGATTAAAAAAAAAAAAAAGACATACCAGAGTATCCATCAGGAAGCGGAATCGTTACCCCGTGCAATTTCCTTCCTCGGAAATGTGCTTCCTCTACTTTTAATCCATCAACCTCAATTCCTGCAAATTATACAATTAAAGTAATCCTTTTTTTATTTTAATTTTAAAGAAAAAAAAACACACACACACACACATTTAATTTATACATACCGGTGGGCTTCGGTCTAAAGTAGTCGGAAACGGCACAGGGACCGTCGTATTTGATGCAACAAGGGAGCTGGTGAACGTCACCACTCAAATTGACCACCGAATCTTTGTCTTCATTTTGTTGGCTTAGATGTATGCTCCCTAACGAACCTCTTCCTTCTTCCATTTTTTTCCCTTTTGATCGCCCAATTGTAAACCCTAACCCTAACCCTTTTTATAAAGAAGCCACATTTTCCCGCGCTTTTTGCCGTATTAAAACGGACGCATTAACAGAAATTTACGTTTATATATATATATATATATCGAGAATGATACTACACTTTTTTTTTGCACTTTTTTTTTTTGCTTAAGGGAGGGGTGGAAATGTCCAAATTTAATTTTTATTTAATTATTTTTTAAGATTCGAATTCATATGATAAATTAAATAAAGGTACTTGAAAATAACTCGGTCACACTCATTTGAGCCATTATGATACTACATTTGCATTACATGATTAATGATTTGTATTTTTAATAATGTAAAATATGAAGTGTTATCATAATAAATAAAAGTATTCATCGCATGGCCACTATGAATTTTAGGATCCCTAAATGAGTTTTTAAAGTATTTAGTTTATTGTTAATAATAAAAATATTTTTTTGACTTCATTATAATCTATCTTTTATTATATATAAAAACTGAGAAAAATGAAAGTTATCTCATTTATTCTCACAAAATCCTTGCCATCTCTTTATTTCAAGGGTTACCATTAATACAAATATATTGTTGAACAAGGGTGTTTAATTGTTACAATGGATTAAGGCTGATGATTAACTGTAAATGAAGTTTATTGAGTTACTACTAAATTGAATGAAGGCATGTCAGTTTTTGATGTTGAAAAGGTGATCACTGGTTGGATTAATTTCTAAGAATCAACAGTCAACTACTTCTTCAACTTCTTCTTTTAAATCTTCTTCTCAAATTTCTTTCATCATTAATTCCATTCATGCACCCATCCCTCAAGCATGTCTATGCTCTCTTAAATGATAGTGATTCATTCATTTATAAAAAAATAAAATCTGCTTCTTCAGCTTCCATGCTAAATCTTATCTCAAGCTTATCATTGAAAATTATTGACGGGTGATTTTCGTTTCAGGGGTAAGTTTGAAATACCGCTCCTAGAATAATCCTCCTCCAACTGTGAATTTGTTTGGTTTATGGGGGCCAAATGTAAATTTAGCAGAAGATGAGAACAAACACAAAATCATTCGGTGGAATGGATCCAACCTAGGTCCACGGGAACAAAGTAAAATACTGATTTTATAATGAAATTGAGCTCGGCCGACCTCTTCTCAAGGGTGGTCGCGTAATACCGAGCTGGTTTGCTTTGTGTTTTCTTACAAGTGAATTTTTCTCACCCTTACAAGTGTGTTTGCCCTCCCCTTATTTACTAAGAAAAAGTAACATTGTTCCCATATCTTCATGACGTCATCCACGTTGATTTCCTGTTGTTTGATGGGCTCTCTGCCCCAACTGCCCCGCCGAAAGTAAGCGTGTCATCTGACTTTTCATTAAACTATCATTCTTGGGAATCCTCCACACTCAACCTTTAAGAAGACAGCATGTAAAGATCTTTTCACGTGGTGGCACATGTCATGGGGAAATGCCCAAACTGTCCTAGTTACATGTCGGACTTCATGAGGACGACAAACTATCGTGCCAAACTAATCGAGTTGTGTCCGACCTGATCCGTAATATCTGAGCTCATTCTTGTGATCGGGGAGAAAAGATAGGACTGACCTGAGCTACTGGGATTAGTGGTCGGGGTCGGTTCTGATGTCTTCGGTCTCTGATATATGCACTATGTTATCTCATCGGGTCGGTCAAATCCCGAAAACCAGGTCTGAATACTATGTCTGGTCAAGAAATTGTCAATATCCTCAGACTATTCATCCTCCCAAAAAGAGAAATTCCCTTTCTGCCCTTGCTGAGCTGTTCAAAGTACTTGGTCACAAAAATCATTATCAACATATGTCTCATAGTTCTCGGTTTCAACGAGTGTACGAGTTGGTGTCGGGAACTATAAAGTCAAAGGGGAATGTTGATCAACAGGGCGGCGTTCGTCTCTAGGAGCCACAAAAACTGCCTCGGTTATTAATATGGTTTTCCTCGTCATCTTCATGTGCTCGGGCACGGAGGTTTCTGATACCAGTCCAAACGGCGCTTGTGGCTTGAAGCAAATACCTCTTTTACCCTTCTGGTAACTGTCCCTTGAAAATCGTAAACCATCATTACCATAATAAATACCCATCAAATCACATTTAGGGTTTAATCTGGTCGTGACACTTGTCAAGCATCCACGGTTCTCCCGCCAAAACCAAAATAATCGACCGTTCAGAGCCAACTGAAAGGTTTCTAATCTCAGCCGTTCATTAGAGTTTGAGCAGATGGGATTTAACAGTGACACGTGGAGCGCATCCGAGCCCCCTCTCTTTTATCTAACGGCTAAGGATGCCCCGAGCTGCCTACAAAAAGGAAAAACACCATACCTTCCCTTTTTTTTTTATGAACCTCGGCTCTTCCAAAGTACATAAAAATTTCTTCCCCGCTCTCTACGATCAACAAACTCAAGACCGGCCAGACTAGCTCACCATTCAACTTCTCAAATCAAGTAAGTCTTTTGCTCGACCTCCTTTTATCTAATTTCTGAGACTTTCCATGCTTATCTGCTGCTTGTGAATGTTCATGTATGTGTTCTTGCATGTTATTCATGTTTTTTATCATGTTTTTGTGTTTATATCTATACTCTGTGTTGCGTGTTGGACAATTATGACTCATAACATCACTATTTATAAAAGACATGGTGTTTTTGTACAAATTAACTATGTAACAAAGGAAATTGCTCTTTTATCATTTTGTAATTTGATTACTTAGATATATAAATGATAAAAGTCCATATGATTAGTACAGGATTAATAAGATATGAGACAACATTAATCCACGAAAGGTTTAATCATTAAATATCCTTAGTCGTAGTATTATCGAGATTGTACATCGATAATGCAGAATAGGCTAGTATTACACTTGTGCGCGTTATGGAAGCTTAACGACATAGTTCTCATAAATTTAAGTATTTGATACTTATGCAAGTGTGATAGGAGGTTCTATTAGCCGTTGGACCGGGAACAGCTTCGCTCTGGATAGACCCATCAGAATCTCATTAGTAGTATGACTATGTGTCTATGGGGATCCGAATCAGGGTAGGTGTATGTGGTCTTAACCTGAGACTTGCATCGCTAATACTTGCGACAATCAGTACGCTTTGGTTTTGGTCGTCCGGAGCTTTAACAGGTTCCGTGTACGCCTGTACTGGGTTTATTGAGAATCGTAGTGTATTGGATGTGATGTCAAGATGTGAGTATCACTTCAGTCATATGGAGATGATGATCACACATGGATACATAACTAGTACTCTTAAATGTTGCAGCTATCGGGATAGTATGACTAGGTCATGACTATCCGATTACAAAGACTAATTGCTAGTGATCAGATATATACTTCGTACGGGGCAGACACAATTCCAGCCCTAGGCCTAGCATGTGACATCTGATACCAGATCAAATTACGCAATACTTTATATACTACGCCTGATACAGATTATATATTCCTCGTTGAATATTTCTGGAGAATTGGGTAGGCACGGTGATTTGCTAGAAGCCAACCATGTCTTGTAAATCGGTGAGAATGTGGTACGGGGTACGCACGTGTCGGATAGTCCGACAACCGCATTTACTGCCAACATATCCAGGAATCTCTTGGGTCGCTTCCCAAAGATTCACCGAAGATATTTGACTCGAACAGAATTAATCTGGGATTAATTATGAGAGAGAAAATAATCTGGGATTAATTACGGTAAGAATTAATCTGAGATAATTATTAGAGAGAAAATTAATCTGAGATTAATTGCATCAAGAATTAATCTGAGATTATTCATCTAGAAGAGAGAACGCGATTAATTTGGAATTAATCGGCAAAGATAAATTTAATAGTTAAATTGGATTTTACTATTTAATTTATTTAATTGGGCTAAAATAATATATTGGATATATTAATAGAAATTAGATTCAATGCAGAATTGAAATTGAATTTTAATTCAAGCGAACGAAACAATTTGGAATTAATTCGCAAGCGACTTTCGTAATAATCATCTGACAATGGAAACTCGTCTACCTCTCAGGTGGTTGGACAAGGCACAGTGGTTCTGAAGATGACATCCGGAAAGGAGCTAACATTGAAGAATATACTGCACGGTCCAGATATTCGGAAGAACTTGGTCTCGGGCTCTCTTCTTAGTAAGGCTGGTTTTAAGCTTGTATTTGTTTCTGACAAGTTTGTATTGACTAAGAATGATATGTATGTAGGAAAAGGATACCTAACTGAGGGCCTTTTCAAGCTAAATGTAATGATTGTTAATCGTGCTATTAATAAAGCTAGTTCGTCTGCTTATATTATTGTGTCACAAAATGTATGGCATGAGAGGTTAGGACATGTTAATTATGATACCATGCGTAAACTAATTAACATGGACCTTATACCTAAATTTGTAATTGATAGCCAACATAAATGTGAAGCATGTATTGAAGCTAAAATGCATCGAGCATCATTCATTCCATAGAACGCAGTTCTGAACCGCTAGAACTTATACATACCGATGTATGTGACATGAATATGTGCAAACAAGAGGCGGTAAAAAGTACTTTGTCACTTTTATCGATGACAACACAAGATTCTATTATGTGTACTTGCTTAGAAGCAAAGCTGAAGCAATTGAGAGCTTCGTACACTATAAGAACGAAGTTGAAAACCAACTTGGCAAGAAAATTAAAAGAATCAGGAGTGATAGAGGCGGTGAATACGTTTCACCATTCGGTGAATATTGTTCTGTGCAAGGAATTATTCACGAAACCACTGCTCCTTATTCTCCTCAACAGAACGGAATTGCAGAGCGCAAAAATCGAACGTTGAAGGAAATGATGAACGCCATGTTGACGAGTTCAGGTCTACCCCAGAACTTGTGGGGGAAGCCTTGCTTTCCGCGAACTACGTTCTAAACAAGCTTCCTCACAGAAGACTTGACAAGACACCATATGAATTGTGGAAATGTTTCGTACCTTCTTACAAATACCTAAAAGTGTGGGGGTGTCTTGCCAAAGTAATGGTTCATAAACCTAAGAAGGTTAGAATAGGATCCAAAACTGTTGACTGTATATTCATTGGATATGCTCACAACAGTAGTGCGTATCGATTCTTGGTACACAAGTCGGAGATTCCTGACATCAATCCAAATATGATAATTGAGTCAAGGAATGCGATATTTTTTGAAGAGACGTTTCCTATAAGGAAAGACAAATAACAGGGTCTCTCAAAAGAACAATTGACACTGTCAAGGACAGTGATCATGTTGACCTAGAATCAGATAAATGTGTTAATACTGAGACAATCTAGCCTAGAACGTCTAAGTCGTTTGGTCCCGATTTTCTGACATATTTGTTAGAAAATGAGCCTCAGAGCTATAAAGAAGCAATGTCTTCTCCGGAGGCACCTCTTTGGAAAGAGGCGATAAACAGTGAGATTGATTCAATCCTACATAACCATACTTGGGAGTTGGTTGATCTTCCACCAGGTTGTAAGTCACTGGGCTACAAATGGATATTCAAAAGGAAGATGAAAACGGATGGATCAATAGATAAGTACAAGGCAAGACTTGTCATAAAAGGTTATAGACAAAAGGAAGGCCTTGATTACTTTGACACTTATTCAACAGTGACTCGTATCACATCGATAAAAATGCTCATAGCCATAACAGCTATATTTGGTCTTGAAATACATCAAATGGATGTAAAGACGACATTCTTGAATGGTGAATTGGATGAAGAGATTTACATGGAACACCATGAGGGTTTAGTGTTCCTGGATAAGAACAGAAGGTGTGCAAACTTGTGAAATCCTTGTACGGATTAAAACAAGCACCGAAACAATGGCATGAGAAATTTGACAAAGAAATGTTGTCAAATGGGTTCAAAACCAATGAGTGCGATAAATGTGTGTACACCAAATCAACTCAAAAATGATATGTCATTGTGTGTCTCTATGTAGACGATATGCTGATAATTGGTAGTAATCATGAAATGATTCAGTCTACCAAAAACGTGTTATCCAGCAGATTTGATATGAAAGATATGGGGATAGCTGATGTGATCCTAGGAATAAAGATTTCTAGGACATCAGACGGATATATATTATCACAGACTCATTATATTGAGAAGATACTCGATAAATATATCAAAGGGGATCTAAATGTGGCTAAAACCCATGTAGACCTAACTCTTCATTTATCAAGGAATACTGGTTCAAGCATATCACAATTAGAGTATTCGAGAATCATCGGAAGTCTGATGTATCTCACGAATCGCACACGACCTGATATCGCTCAAGCTGTGAATCGGCTTAGCAGATATACAAGCAATCCAGGACACTGTAGACGCTGATTTTCGCTCCAGGTCCACAATCGAGATTTCGTAAAAGGGGGCGCTGGCGATCCTGCAAAACAAATGTGTAGAATGAGCGGGAGTACTGCCCACCGGTGTGGTGGGTGCCGGGGGCACTCCGACGCTCAAGTCAGTGAAGGAACTGAGGAAGTAGTAGAAGGAAGATCAAAGTAAGACACTACCTTGAGCTTCGTAGGGTGCCGTGAGGGCGGTAGATAGCAGGTCTGGTCACCTTTGTGAAAGTCCCAGAGCTATGAATAGGAGAGCTAGAAATTGGATCCCCATCCTCTTGGAGTCATGTTCCTTAAATATCCATGGTATAGTAACGTGTGCCTTTATTGATTGTCTTTTGATTATTTGCCCGTTTAGAACATGGTAACAGTCAACTTAATGAAGTGCCATTACTGCTTGCAGGTTGGAACAGATGGCTTGTGGGTGGCATTAATGAGCCTGGGCGCTACGTGGCTCCTCATTGGGCCTGGGCTTGAGAATCTCTAGGCCATTATTCACCTTAATCACCGGGCTTCCTTCCGAGGTAGAAACTTGGGCCTGGAGTAAAAGGACAAAATTGCCCTTGGCCCAAATTTGGCCCGTACAGTTTGTCCCCTACTCTCTAAGTCAAGGAGTCCTTGGCTTGGAGAGTACTTGATGCGTGTGTCGCTTGCGACGAGGCCATAGTATGTAGGCGTACTCGAGCGTTTGATGCTGCCTATTAATTGAATCAAAACGAATGTAAGGTTATGAGCCTGACTCTACAGGAGCCTTTGGGGAAGTACCCAATCGATTGAACCAGATGAAGGTCAAGATATAAGTCAAGCAACATGTGTATTCCATGTCTACAACTTGACTCAACATGAGTCAATGGGGGATGTCCCCGGTCGACTGGACTTGCTGAGGACAGGAAGATATATTTCATATGACATGTATAGTCTATGCCGTATAACTTGACTCGATATGAGTATGAGGGGAGTCCCCGGTCGACTGAACCAGATGAAGGTTCAGGATATAAATCATGCGACATGTATGATCCATGTCTACAACTTGACTCGATATGAGTCTATGAGGGATGTCCCCGGTCGACTGGACTTGATGAGACCAGGATGATAATAGTCATACGACATGTGTAATCCATGTCTACAATTTGACTCGGCATGAGTCTATGGGGGATGTCCCCGGTCGACTGGACTTGATGAGTCCAGGAAGGTATAATTCATACGACATGTCTGATCCATGTCTACAACTTGACTCGACATGAGTCCATGGGGGATGTCCCCGGTCGACTGGACTTGATGAGTCCAGGAAGGTATAATTCATACGACATGTCTGATCCATGTCTACAACTTGACTCGACATGAGTCCATGGGGGATGTCCCCGGTCGACTGGACTTGATGAGTCCAGGAAGGTATAATTCATACGACATGTCTGATCTATGTCTACAACTTGACTCGACATGAGTCTATGGGGGATGTCCCCGGTCGACTGGACTTGATGAGTCCATGAAGGTATAATTCATACGACATGTCTGATCCATGTCTACAACTTGACTCGACATGAGTCCATGGGGGATGTCCCCGGTCGACTGGACTTGATGAGTCCAGGAAGGTATAATTCATACGACATGTCTGATCCATGTCTACAACTTGACTCGACATGAGTCCATGGGGGATGTCCCCGGTCGATTGGACTTAATGAGGCCAGGAAGTTATAAGTCATACGACATGTGAAATCCATGTCTTCTACTCGACTCGACATGAGTCTATGGGGGATGTCCCCGGTCAACTGGACTTGCTGAGGCCAGGAAGTTATAATCCATTCGACATGTGTGATCCATGTCTATAATTTGACTCGACACAAGTCTATGGGGGATGTCCCCAGTCAACTGGACTTGCTGAGGCCAGGAAGTTATAAGTCATACGACATATGAAATCCATGTCTTCTACTCGACTCGACATGAGTCCGTGGGGGATGTCCTCGGTCGACTGAACCAGATGACGGTTCAGGATAATCTCCCTACTACTGGTCAAGAACCAGGGGAGTCTAAGCTAGTTTTCATTCTACTAGAATCGATGAAAGTCAAAAGGAGTCTATGAGACCTAATAATGTGACACCTTGCTGTTACTTGTAGCAGCCTAAATGTATTATAAGACCAAATTTCATGTGTTGTTGGCATTTATTGGGCCATGAAATAGGCCTAAAAAGCTACGTAAATTCCACACACTTGTATTCAAAGAAGTATGCCATATGCTTAGATGTATTTATTGGATTTGCGCACGTCGCTTGGAGGACATTTACTAGTTGCACTTATGTCGGCTGAAGGCCATGCAGATTGGCTGGAGGAATGCACGTTGGTTGGACCATATATGATTCGTCTCTTTCTACACGAAGGGGTGTAGCATGAGTTTCTCAAAGTGGCATATGGGTGTTTCAGTTTGCCCATTTTGCATTCGTACGATATTCATGTACGATTTATCAACAAGCTCGGAGAATGATGATGCATCACATGTGCACTCGGCGTCTTCACTTTCCTTGGATGCATTCTTGATAGTTTCACTTTGTGACTGTGTGCTTCACGTGATGTACAAATGTTCGAAATGGTTATAGACTTATCCTTGTTCTGCAATCTTCTACGCGAATATCAGTAAGATATCTTCTTATTATTAGGTCTTCTTGCCCGTTAAGTTCTTTGTCTCAATCTTAAGCGAATAACCAGTCACAAAGGTTGGTGGGACTGACCGGTAGACCAGTCTCTTATCCTTACTACGAGTCTTCAGGCGCAGTGAAGCTTGTAATTTTCATTGCCAGTCGATGGGTAGTGGCCACATGAGGAGGGGTCTCCTACTTATCAATTCGGCGCTGAAAGCGATGTACTGAGCTGACGTGATATAAAGGTGTGGAGGAACTTGAGTACCAAAACTGAACGACTTCTTCGAGTGACCTCTTGTCGAGTGTAAATGCTCCTTGCGTCTATTGGGACAGTCGCGCAATACTTCTAGTCTGACCCTCCATCATTGGGCGAATACCCTGAACGACTCGCTACCCTCTTCCTGCATACGTTGGAGGTCGAATCGGTCCAGTGCCATTTCAGTAGTAGCACCGATTGCCCCTTATAAATGGTTACAGGACTTCTTTGTTGGCTAGTCCGGTATAGAAAGAGATCTCTTGTTGGTGCAGGTTCGTCCCTCCTTCCTATTTAAAAAAGGAAAAGTAGATACGCAATCCCCTCCACTTGGTCTTCCAATCGATTCGACACAATAATCATACGACACAGGCCCACACGACAGTCTACTTGCTCAGACGCAGATCCAAACCAATCCGGATTCCATGCGTTAAATTGAACTCGACTCTGAGTGGGGGTATCAAGATGGTGGGACGATGATTAAGCCATCCGGTATGGCCATGGGTGCGACCTCTGGTTCGCCCATTCCAAGTTGAGAGCCGAGCCATGTGTGGCCCAATCGAAGGCTTGATCTTCGTGGCTCGCCATGGAATAGAGGGCATTGCGTGACTCAGTAAGGGGTATGTTATTTTTAAAGGTGCTTGCAATGAGCGATGTGGGACTTTTAGCTTGTAATCGTGTGCTGATTTATTGAAGGATGGGAAACTTGACAAGTTGAAAGAGAGTTTTTGTTCAAAGAACGATGCTCTTATGTCGAAATGCAAGCTACCCCAATACTTAAATTGAGGGGATTTCAAGTTTCTGAGCTGTTTGAAGGGCGAGTGATTGGTTTATGGCTCTGCGTCTTTGCACTTGGGGCTGATTCTTCTCATACTTCCAACAACATCCCTCGTATACTCTTAATTTCACGAAACCTATAGCTCAAGTCGATTCTGAAACTGGCCAATGATCTTCAAATGATTTTTCAGTTGAGCTGTGGAACAGAAGGCCAAGGGCTATCGCAGGCTACATCGAAGGAAATGTGTGAAATGGGCACTAAACATTGTCGTCAGTCTAGAGGAACTCTTGAAGTGTTTCATCAAGATCTTAACTGTCTTCTTTATTCAGACTCTACATGTGAATATTCTGGATGCCAGCAAATTGAACAATGTGGACCTGGTATTTGATCTCCCAATCTTGGAAGCTTCAACAAAATTGAATGTTGGCCTCACAGTTTTGAAGAAGAAGTGCAGAGAATTTGGTATTCCTCGTTGGCCACATAGGAAAATCAAATCTCTCGACAGTTTCATTCATGAACTCCAGGATTGTCGAGCTTGGCGAACTGGTTCTTTAAAGTTGTCTCGAGTTCTGGGCAGAGACGTATAGGTTTTAGTGATATGGCATTATCACGGAGTGGGCTTCTGTACCGGTCTGCATGATGAGATGGCAGGTTATCTTTGAGTGGTAGGCTGGACCCACCAGTTTGGAGAATGAAATTGGATACGATGGGTCACTCAATTTTGGACAACAACACTCTATTCTACATGTAGCGTGGGGTTCTATTTAATTTGCACAATAGGTAGTGAGCTTCAAGGCCCATTCTTGAAGATGATGATATGGTCGACTTCAGCTTGTTTCTTTCAGAAGCAAGTGCTTGGCTGTTGTGTATGGCTTTCCACGTGTGGCACTTTTGGGTGCATAGATGCTTGTTCAGGTGCATTGGGTATATATGGTAGGCTCGCTTTCCGGTAGCTCGTGCATAGCTTATGGGTTACGCGTGGTTGAAAGCTTCATTCATGAACAGCGAATGTAGACTGGACACACCTTCATGGACACACCTCCATGCACATGCAAATTCTGGTTGCATGCTTCATTCACATTTTCTCTCGTGTGTAGGATATCAATTGTCTCAAGTAGCATGCCATTATACCTTATGGAATTCTACAGTCGACTGGACCTGACGAAAGTCTAAGAAAGCTTCCACCATACCAAATGAAGGTATACGGGATTCTATAATTGACCGGGCCTGGTCCGTGAGACCATGGTCGAAAGAATTAGACAAAGATCCATTAGAGAATTCACTCGCTTTGTTAGACACGATAAAGACCTATGGGAGTCTCCACACTACAAGACCTTTATGAAGGTCTGGACCTGTCAAAGGTTCATGAGTATGGTCGACCAGACCCAATGAATGACCCACAGGGTCCCCACCCCTCATTCTAGAAAACTTGATAGAGGTCGACTGTACCTGATTAAGGCTTATGAAATTCTTTGTTCTACAAGATATGACGAAGGATTTCCTATGTAGTCTGGAGCTAATGGTAATTCATGTATTTTATACAGAGAATATGTAACAATCATTTCTTGCCAACTAGAGATGATGGCATACCTTTCATGTCTTATGAATGAGACAATAATCTTTCAATGTAGTCTGGAGACGATGGTATTCCTTTTGCGTCGTATGGTGGAGTTGACTTATCCACCCATGTCGTCTGAAAGATAACAATCCCCCCGAATAATATGGGGTAAATGACATTCTATCAACGTCGTCTGTGGAATATGATGATCCTCCGTAGTTCTGAGTTGTTGGTAATCATTCATACTGTCCGTGGTGAATATGACAATCTTCACATGTAGTGAGAGGTAGATGATGGTTCCTCTATGTAGTCTAGAAGATAATCATTTTCCACATTGTCAGGAAGAGATAACAGCCTTCATATGTACTTTTGAGTTGAAAAGAATCCATCCACGTCGTTCGGAGAAGAGGACGGTTCTTCCATGTAGTCTGGAGTTGATGGCAATCTTCATATGTATATTAGAGTTGGTAGCAATTCATCCATGTCGTATGGAGAATATGGTTACCCTTCCATGTTGTTGGGAGCTGATGATTGGTGGGAAATGAATATCCTAAATTATCTCGGCTCAACTTTTTTTTGTTGGTAGTCTGACTTCAAATGGATTGGAGAGAAGTGGCCATTTACACTTATTTATTTCCTTTCGCATGTAAAACGTGACTTATTGTGAGAGTTCAGTTGGAGAAATATGGTTTCTTCTTTGGTGACTTAATGGACGGTCGTCTGATGGTGGGTTTTCGCTTTCCTCATTGTTGAGAGCTTAAGTATGGGCGTTTGAAAGGGTCGTTGATGGAAAGATCTTTGCATGCTATGAACCGCTAGGGCCCCACGGTGGGCGCCAAATTGTAGACGCTGATTTTCGCTCCAGGTCCACAATCGAGATTTCGTAAAAGGGGGCGCTGGCGATCCTGCAAAACAAATGTGTAGAATGAGCGGGAGTACTGCCCACCGGTGTGGTGGGTGCCGGGGGCACTCCGACGCTCAAGTCAGTGAAGGAACTGAGGAAGTAGTAGAAGGAAGATCAAAGTAAGACACTACCTTGAGCTTCGTAGGGTGCCGTGAGGGCGGTAGATAGCAGGTCTGGTCACCTTTGTGAAAGTCCCAGAGCTATGAATAGGAGAGCTAGAAATTGGATCCCCATCCTCTTGGAGTCATGTTCCTTAAATATCCATGGTATAGTAACGTGTGCCTTTATTGATTGTCTTTTGATTATTTGCCCGTTTAGAACATGGTAACAGTCAACTTAATGAAGTGCCATTACTGCTTGCAGGTTGGAACAGATGGCTTGTGGGTGGCATTAATGAGCCTGGGCGCTACGTGGCTCCTCATTGGGCCTGGGCTTGAGAATCTCTAGGCCATTATTCACCTTAATCACCGGGCTTCCTTCCGAGGTAGAAACTTGGGCCTGGAGTAAAAGGACAAAATTGCCATTGGCCCAAATTTGGCCCGTACAGACACAATCACTGGAAAGCCATAGTAAGAGTTTTGAGGTATCTGAGAGAAACTTCAAAATATGGGCTACATTACGAGAGATATCCTCATGTACTAGAGGGATACAGCGATGCTAACTGGATATCTGATACGGTGGATTCCAAATCTACGAGTGGATTTGTTTTCACACTTGGTAATGCAGCTGTGTCATGGAAATCCTCGAGGCAAACGTGTATTGCCCGGTCTACTATGGAATCTGAGTTCATAGCATTAGACAAAACGGCGGAAGAAGCATAATGGCTTAGAAACTTCCTGGAGGATATTCCTAGTTGGCCCAACCGGTGCCAGCGATTAGCATACATTGTGATAACCAATCGGCAATTGGGATAGCCCAAAATACAATGTATAATGGTAAGTCTCGACACATACGTCGGAGACATAATACCATACGTCAATTGCTCTCAAGTGGCATAATAACGATCGATTATGTTAAGTCGAAGGAAAACCTAACGGATCTACTAACTAAAGGTTTACCTCGAGAGCAAGTTGAGAAGTCATCAAGGGGAATGAGCTTGAAGCCTATAATCTAAGAATTGTCACTGTGGAAACCCAACCTAGTTGACTGGAGATCCCAAGATCTAGGTTCAAAAGGGACAACAGAAACTTTGTGCAATTCAAAACAAGCACTGAAGAGTTTTGTACTCTTTCCCATTCCGATAATGATGCTGAGTGCTGTCTGTCATTGGTTAGGATAAGTTAAGGCTTTTAATGATCACTATATTAGGAGATGAGTCCTAATGGAGGTAAAGACAGATTACCTCTTCATAGTAGATCACCTATTTCAAGTAAGAAGTGAAGCCGTTTCCATGGGAACCTTTAAAGGCGGGTTACCCTAAAGTGCTTGATGAATCCAGGACCGTTGTTCAGGGCCGAAATGAACACAACCGTAGAACGGGAAATGGTCGAATTAAAGCTGTGTGTTGGCAATTGTATTGGTTTACATCAACGGTAAAACAGTTCAAGACTATGGATCACTGGTTTGCCAAGTAAATCCGATTGTCATTCACTAGGAAAGGTTCAAGGCGAAAACTACCTATTTCGATGCAGCTTTAGCTCACGGTATCTCTCTCACGTGCATGAATGAATATTTGAAGAATTGTGGGGGGTTGTTGTAAATTCCTCAAATTCATTAAATAGGATATGTATATATATATATATCATTGGGATGTTCAAGGGGTGTATGTAAGGTTACAATCCTTGGAGGGTTGCAACCCACCCCAAGGGGTGCCCTATTGGCACCCCTCAATGCCTTATAAAATGAGGCTTTTATTCCAAATGAGATATACAGAAAATATACAATTAATATCCAAGAACTTTAAAAGGCATTGTTGTTTTCTTTGTTTTGAGAGAGAGATCCACCATTTGGATCCAAGTTCAAACACTTGTTAAGGAGTGCTCCTTGAACAAGAAGAATCCAAGTAATCCTGGGAGAACGTTGGCAATACGAATCCGTAAAGCACCTGTGACAGCGCCAATAAATTCTTAAGGACAAAGATCATCTCGACTTGGACGATTTAAATTGCCCACAAGATGAAAGTCAGAACATATTGCCGACAAAAGCGACCTCTAAGTTTGTCAAATGAATGCTGAAGATGGTGCTTCCAATCTTTTAGATCAGTTGCGGTGCTAGCATTGGGAGTAATGGTTTCATTTCCCACTTCTTTGCTTTCATTCTTGGGATTCCAGACTTTTGACACAATATTTGGTAGAAGTTCATCCATAACTGTAAATGCTACTCCTAAAAGTGGAAGTTGCTCTGAATCTGTCTCAGCTCTAAATGGATTCCTCCTTTAACTCTGTAAAGTTGTCATCATCTGAAGGGCCTGGTAGTGGTAGGGTTCTAATTAGCGCATCCAAGTATTTATCAAAAAGCTGTGAAATTCTAGTCAATACATTTCCTTTAAAAATGCAGAACCGCGAGGGGGGTTAACGGCTGTGAAATTCTAGAAGATTGACTACGCAAATGCTCCTACTCACATTGTAGAAACATGATTCATGAGGCACATCCACTGATCCACATGAAGTCTGGAGTACATGCTAACATCTAATCCTGACAACAGATGTAAATTCTCACACCCTACTACCCAGGCAATGACATATGCACATCAGTATGCTTTCGATAAACAATAACAGCATGCACCAAGCCAAAATTATATGACTAAATTATACTGGACCATATGGCTCAAAAGTTTATCTCAGGTATATTCTCCTCCTTCTAAGCATATGAAAAAGAGACCTACTTACTTCAACAATGTGCACAAATCTAATTCCGCTATCAACAAGCACACTATCCGAAGATGTTGCAAACAGAGAGAGACAATGGAGACATGAAATGAGGTGACAACAGCAAGCTTTCATCCAAGTTGAACACCATTTTTCTAGCCCGTCTAAAATTCAATTCTAAGACTTCTTCAATGTAAGGCCAACATTGAGCAGTAAGTAGTAAACACCAGCCTCAACACAAATGCTAGCTGCACGTAAAAGCAGATATTGTCTCTGAAGGGTGTGCATTCTCCTTCACCAACCGTACAAAATATTCAATTTCCCACTCTGCCCATTGAACAACTCTATTACTATATCCAGGATTGTCATGAAAAATCAAACCAAAGTCTTTTGTTGTCAATGAGATTGTAGAAAAAACAATCTTAGATATTGTAGCTGGAAATACTTTGGGACATACTGAACATGAAGGAAGATAAAACTCCAAGCTTCTTTGGAGACGGGACGCAGCAACAATTGGTGAGCTAAAGGACCCTTGCCGAGTTTGATTAAGACAGACAAGGCTTTCTTCGGTTCTAGAATACCAATTGAAGGTTGTTCAGTAATTTAATGAATATATATATATTCATTAAATTAAATTCATTCACATCTTACAAATAAAAAATATATTTATTCGATCAAGTTTATTATCCTACTAAATGCATCTATTATATCAAATTCATTAACTTCTAAATAACAAATACATTTATTAGATCAAATTCACTCACCTCCTACAAATGAAAAATACATTAATTAAATCAAGTTCATTAACTTACTAAATGCATCAAATATTTTAAAATTTTAAAATGACACATGACAACACCACATAATAGAGGAGAAATAATTATATGTAATGTATATATATACATGTGTGTCTATATATATGATGTATTATATTTTTTATTTACATAATTATAATGAGGTTCAATGTATCAAGACACATTTAAGCAAATATTAATAGTTAGTTTTGTGACTGTAGCTCATTTGATCTAATATATAATTAATGAAGTTTCTTTTAAATCTATGTTACAATATTTAGCTATTTAAATGCATTTTACTTGTAATCTATTATTTCTTTAAAATAAAATAAAATAAAATAAAAAACCCCACTTTATGTGAAAATCACTTCCAATCCCCAAACGCAGCACAAACAAAAAGTGTACATAAGCAGAAAGGAGCGTTCATAAGTCGCTGGGAAATTTGAAGTGTCAAAATAATTGGCCATGGAAACCACTTCGACTTCGTGTTCCCTCCTTGACTCTCTCCGCTTTTCAACCGCCAAAATCACTAGCAGCAACAAGTGTTACAATCAAACCCCACTTAGAAACACCAATAATCTCTACCCTTTTCCTTCATTTTCCTCCACTTTCCCCAGAAACTACAATTTTCCCGGAAAATGTCTTCACGCCAATGCTTTTACTGCTGTCAGCTCCTCCTCCGGTCATCACAATCAAAACCCATCTCAGGAACTCGCTGTTCTTCTTGAAGTTGACGGGTACCCTTTTGTTTTTTCAATATTGGATTATGAGTTGATGTGATATTAGTTTGTGAAGTCCCCAAGTGATGTGGCTTGGTGGTGTAGGGTCCAGGATCTCATTTTGAGGTTCTGGTTCGAATCTAGGGGTGCACTTCTTGTAAGAGTCTGAGACAGCCGGTAATTTTACTTGCGCCGCGGCTTTGGTGGCGGGTTTCCAAAAGTGCAAAAATATAGAAGCATGCTTGTTGTTGTATATACACTGTACATGTTATATATTGTTTCTGCTCACAGTTTGTTCTTCAATTCAATCCTTGTCTTTATCAGTGTCCTTGTTGATGCATATCGCTTAGGCAATCGGCAAGCCTTCAATGTAGGTGAGGGCAAATGTAATAATTATACAAGTAATGGAACTAGTTGGGTATGTTTGTAAGTTTGACTTACTATTTATTTTTCTTGTTTGAATTATATGTCAGCATTCCAAAAGCTCGGGCTTGACTGTGCTAATTGGACTGCTCCTATCTATTCAGACCTTTTAAGGTGTTCATGACACAAATAGCTTCAACTTATGTCTTGTGTATTGTGCTTTAATCTTTGCGGCCTTGATGGCAAATTTGGTCATTTCTTCTATTTATAAAAGTAAGGTATTACCCTCTGATATGATATTTAAGGTTTTCCTAAAACAATTTGTAATTCCCTTCCAGGAAAAGTGCTGGGGATGAGGAAAGAATGCTGGTTCTATATTTTAATCGAGTAAGTACCTTCCCTAGCATTTATAACGACATGACATACTAACATGTAGCTCTTACATTTGGTGTTTGTTGTGCGATTGGTTTAATCTATCTTACTTCTATCAATCTATGGCCTTTCTTGCAGATTGGTTGGCCAACTTCAGTACCCACAAGTGAGAAGGAAGCTTTCGTGAAAAACGTCTTGCGGGAAAAGGTATTCTTGGGCAATAAATTATCTATGTTGCTTAACTTTAGCTGCTTTCTGTGGATGGTTTGCAATTTCTTGTTGCATTGCATTAAATGGTGATCATTTATTAGCTTTCTCAACTATAGGAACGTCCTAGACAACCGAAAGTGATGTTTCATCAATGAGGAATCTTATTGTTTTTGAAATTACAAATTTGTTTTTTTTTTTTTTTTTTCTAATTTAATGGGAAAGGAGAATTTAGGAGAGTTCATGTTCTTAGTGCAATGGCGTTTGGAGAGATTTGATTGAGGATCAATTAGCAAATTTCATTTCCTATCTTGACAACTGACAAGTCTGATTTAACATTATTTGAATTATTTCCATTTTCTCTTCTTCTTCTTCTTTGGTTTTGCCAGGCAGGCAATTTAGGGGTGATTATTTTACATTTTACGAATCCTTTAAATAACTTAATAGATGCAACTAATAAAAGCATCGTAATTAAAGTCTATTATTAAATAATTTGTCAAGCACTTGGAAACGCGCCGCCTAGGGCAGCTTAGGCGGTGCGTTTTCGTTAGGTGCCATGGTGCCGCCGCGAAATCGGGCCAATTTGGGCAAAAAAGTGCCCTAGGAGCCGCCTATCGCGGCTGCCTAGGGTGCTGCAATTATTATTATTTTTTTAACCCTAGATCAAAACAATGACCCTAGATCAAAACGACATTGTTTTGATCTAGGGTTACAAGACCCAAACAGCGCCATTTGTTTGTTTTGTTCTTTTTTTAAAAGATATCCCCTAAAATGGCGTCATTTTGGGGGTTTAATTTTTTAAAAAAATTTGGGGTGCAGACAACGAGTTTTGGGAAAAACGGCGCCGTTTTGAACGCAATCATCAATTAAAAAACGTATTTCATACTGTTCATCATCTTCTTCTTCTAGCCTATATTAGTCAATACAATAACCCTAATTTTAAAAATCCAAAATTCTTTAATTATTGTTAGCTTCTCATCAAATTGGCATGCTACAAACCTTACCCATCACTCAAATGATATATCTCTTGGATTAATTTTTTCAAATTTCACCAAACTCTAAAATCCCCAAATTGAGCGAAATCCCTAATTTTCAATTACCTATCAGTCGAGGAATTTCCTCAGCCCCTCCTAGGTGCTAGGCATGGGGCTGCCTCCCGACTAGTGCCTTTTAGGGCCTCAAAATTACAATGGAGTTGAAATATGGAAAATTTTGTCGATATTTACACCTTCGTGTCAACAAATTTCACAGGAAAAATAAAAAATAAAAGGATCGGAAATACATAGCAAATTTAAACCACTTTGACTTAATAGTGTATGGTATGAGTTTCCCTTTACAAGTATTTCCACCATTGTACTGTAGAAATTATAAGTTCTAAGTAGGACAAAGAAGCTGACCCTAAGTGACCCAAGGGTTGGCCTTACCATCTTGTTACCCCTTTCTTATACTCTACATCTACATCTTGAGCCGAGTTGAGTGTGCTCTTCTCTAATTTTTCAGTTTCTTTTAACGCTAGTATCATTTTCTTAATGACAATTGGGCTCTGCTCTTTTCAATACTTCGCTTATTTCTTTCTTTCTATAAAAAAACCCCCTATTTTGGATTGTTAATACTTATCAAAAAGCATATTCTATTTTAATTTTGCTCAAATAATCAGCTGGTTTTCTTAGTTTTACCGTTTTAGATAATAAAGGTGCTGATACTTTTTTATGTTATGCCGCTGAATCATTTTGTTTGTTATTGGCAGAAAAATGCTCTTGATGAATTTCTGGCATCAAAAGATGTACCTTTACGACCTGGTGTTGAAGAGTGAGTTGTCTTTTCCTAATTGTATACAACTTTTGTGCCTGCTATGTCATGTATATTCTTCCTTGGATGAATGTTACACTGAAAAATTCAAGGGCTTCATATATCTATGATGGAAGAAGATGATCCTAGCTCTGCCACCATGATTATCATTACAAAAATTAGATTATTTGGAAGATTGATCACTATTTCCTTCCGGATTGATGATGTATTTGTTTGTTTTCTTAAAAATATATTTCCTTTTGATCATATCTTCCTATTTTATGCAATATGTGACCAAATGCAGGTGATCCACTTGGCACTACAATAATTAGTTTTAAGTTCCAACACCTACAGAAAATTGAATTGACATATGATGTCATCCCAGCATTGAAATTTTAATTCTGTTGGTCGTTTTCTTTTCTTTTCAATAAATGCAGTATTGGTTTTTTTAATCTGCTAAAATATGCTATTTCTGAACT
This sequence comes from Zanthoxylum bungeanum, assembly GCA_019454045.1. NCBI lineage: Eukaryota > Viridiplantae > Streptophyta > Magnoliopsida > Sapindales > Rutaceae > Zanthoxylum > Zanthoxylum bungeanum. The sequence continues at coordinate 27,820 of SKCR01047379.1, forward strand.
CATTTATTGATCTATAAAGGTCTCTAGCAGTGATGTCCTAAACCAGATTTCCATTTCAATACGCAGTTTTGTTGATGATGCATATAATGAAGGAATCCCCGTCATTGTCCTAACAACCTATAGTAAAAGTGGAGATAGAATTGCCAGGTATGTTGTGTTCGCCACTGGATATGGATTATAGCCTATGGTATTTTGAAATATAAGTAGATGCTTTATTTATGATCAATACCACATTTCATTTTTGTTTTCTTCCCTCTAACTTCTGTGTCTCTGCATTTTTCACCATCTCTTCGGATTTACTAATTATGTAGAATGGCATTGTATGAATTTTCATTTACTGATCGATTTTCATCCTACATAGACCAAAATGTCAAGCATTCTTCAATATCTACTATATCTTCATTTGACTAAAGACTGATCCATAACCTAGCTTCTTCATTGATGAGAAAAAGAATATGGATCTATTTCTAATTAGTTGGAATAACCAAGAATTTGTAAGCTTTGTTGAGTGGCTTTGACTTAGGAATTGGATCCGGTTACACCCCACTTGGCCATTCTTGTCACAGGATTGAATCGTATCATATCCATTAAAACTAAGTAGTCTATAATCACATTAACATCCTTGTTGTCCTTTCATTTTCCTTCTTTTTGAATACAGGGAAAGGGAAAGAAAGTTTATTTTTATCATTACTAACACTTGGATGATTTCCATGTCTACAATTTAATGTTCTTAAGCCATGTGCTAGCTTTAGTTCAGCATGCTTTACCACAGAAAGGAGCTTCTCATATTTAATTTTATTTGTTGAGAAATAAAGCATATATTCCTTTCTAGTGAGTGTTGTGAATGATTCCTCTATATTTACTACTTGATAAATTCCTTATTTTGAAGGATTTGTGTACACAATTTGATTTTTGGAGTTCTAGCCTTAGAGCTTTACCCCTGCAAGCTTTGTAATGGATGGATAGGAGCTTCTATCTCTTAACTTCATCTTATTGAAAAATGTTAGATCTGTCGTTGAAAAGCTTGGCTCAGAAAGAATTTCAAAAATAAAAATTGTTGGGAACGAGGAAGTCGAACAGAGTTTATATGGCCAACTTGTACTTGGTAAAAAAATTTCTTCTGGTGTGGATGAGCAGCTATCTACGGAAGCCAGAAAAGCAGGTAGAATCTTGATCCTAAATTTATTGCATGTATTTTTCAAAATTACTGTAGATGTTTTTACAACTTTGGATGCTAAAGGCTGTTCTTGCTTTTGGGCCAGTTTCTGCTCAGAAACAAAAGATAGCAGAGGAGGTTGCATCCATGCTAAAGCTGAGTGTTGATATTGATACTACCTCACCTGAAAGGTTGGTCACTTTAGTTTGCTAGTTAAATATTGATCACTCTTGGAAAACACTGGAACTAATGATTTATCACTTGCATTTTGGGTTTTGCTTATTTTACTTGAAGAATTTGCTTTTTAATATCATGGACTGGTTTGCCTTTGTTCCTTGTTAATGAACTTGCACTTGGGGAAACAAATTCCAATCTTTTGCTTCTATAATCCCTTTGGTGGTGAATTTCTATTTTGTTCTATGCAGTGGTTAATGCCCTTTAGGCTTCAGTATAAACCAAACCAACCAAGCCTTTTCCCACTAGGTGAGATCCGCTACATGGATCTTTTGACACCATTGTGCTCTATATGAGATCATTGTTTCATCAAGCTCCATAAAACCTAGGGGTTAATGCCCTTTAGTATTTTGGAAAAAAAAATGTTTCCGTTATGCTATAGCTTATAGGATATCAAGAAATTATTAAATCCAGAATTTATAATAGTATTTAAGCTATGACAAATTGCTAAATTTAGAATTCATTAAAGAATTTAATAATGTTTTACCCCCAAATTAATTTCTCATTTTACTGTAGCAACTCAATTGCTGTCTGACGTTCACTGAAAAAAAAATTGTCTGATGTGTTGAGTTTTTATCCAGCTTAGACAAGATCGTAGCTGCATTGCGCGCGGGGGCAGAATTTGCAGAAAAACCAGTTTGCAGCTGTGTTCTTATTGCCGGGAGTCATTCTGGAGTGGCTGGGGCTGAACGAATAGGCATGCCTTGTGTTGTAATTCGAAGCAGGTAAAGTGTGTTTCTTGTTATTATACTGCCAATTTACGGGATGAAATCTATGCCCCTTTTGCCCACATTTTTGTTCTAGAACTTTAGGGCACAAAATTCTAATCTGCAAATGTTGTTGTTTGGCAAATAAATTCAATATCATTTATTTCTGTTAACTATTTTAAATAAGATGTCATGACCACTCTTCCAGACTCAGAGACAGAAACTCACTCTCAAGACCTCAACAAAGTCCATCACCTACGCCTTAAAAGAAGTCAATTCTATGTTAGTACAGGACTACAGGCAACACTAAAACCAAATGAAATTAAGAGGTATCTGAAAGAGTTTTGAGAGGATCGAGGCTATTAAATTTTAAGAATGAATATCCAAGAGCATGCTCTCTCCTTCCCTCCTTCCACCCTCTCTCTTTCTCACATGTGCACAACCACTGATTATATTGCTTGACAGAATGATTGATGCTATTCTTGCACCATTTTATAATGTCTATCGTGCCAATTCTACCATATATCTCGCATGATAGGGCCGTCAAACCAACTCTCATACGAGCGCCTGGTGGTTATTATACTGGGGTGTTTGTTAGGTTAAGTTGATGTTAGTCTGTTGCTTATATTTTCATCATGGTCATTCTATGTAGCTTGACATCTAGAGCCGAGTTTCCTTCAGCAAATGCTATAATGGATGGGTTTGGAGGAGCAGACTTGACAATCTCCAAACTATGCCAAAACCAATGGTCATGAGATTGATTCTAGCATTATCTTGTGTGAATCGGTGGCTTCATGAGCTGCATTCATGACTGTCTCTTCTTTCATTCCTCATATCAGTCAGACATATCAGGGCTGAAAGAATATCATCTTGTAATCTCTTTAGTGTTTTGAGTTTGATTCTGCTCAATAGCGCCATTAACCACATCATTGCAACTATTGGTGCAAGAATATCTTAATTCCTGTAGATTTTGAAATTTTTTAAATGATGGACATTGTAAGCTTTTTCTAGTTAGGCCATGTAGAAATAACATGCTGGAATCATCTGATTTTCCCTCTGAAGGCAAATTCTCATTGATTATCAACAAGTATTTCTTGGAAGAAATAATGCCTAGCCCCATTCAACATGTTAAATGTGTGTCATCATCACGGGTTAGAAACATGGAGGCTGATTTCCTACTTCTACGATGGTTTAACACGCCAAAGTAGACAAGTAGTGGAAATGATGTGTAATGGTGAGTTTACGGACAAAAGTCCCGAAGATGCACTAGATTACCTAGAACACATAGCAGAGAATGCACAACATTGCGACACAATTAGCACTTGTGAGTCGTTTGTAAAACCACAGTCATCTGGTACAGGCATGTTTAACCTTAGGGAAGACCGTGATCTTTCTGCTAGATATGCTTCTCTAGCTAAAAAAGTTGAGGCATTAGAAATGAGGAAGAATGATCATGTTAAGTCAATTCAAGAAGTCACATGTCATATCTGTAATTCAAATGAACATATCACACAATTTCTGTAATCCAAATTACTCAGGTTATTTTGACTTAACATGATAAAAGAAACATGTTCAACTCTCTTATGCTTTCTCTCTAACCCATGTAACGAGCTTTGGGCAGTGACTCCCAAACCAGTTGGCCTCAGGGCACTAAGTGTTGAAACACCCTTACAGACTTAATTGCTCGAGTTAGAGAGACTACGAAATCGAACTTATTCACACACACTTTATTTATTTATTTTTTTGAATTACTTGCTGCAATATTTGCATTGGACAAATTTCGATCATATTTCATTGATTCATCAACCGTTGTTTATTCTGATCATGCTGCTGTTAGATATTTGATGTCTAAACAGGATGCAAAGCTAAGATTACTACGGTGGATTTTGTTGCTGCAAGAATCCAATCTCACAATCAAAGACAAAAAAGGAGCATAGAATGTAGTTGCAGATTATTTATCGAGACTCACAAATAAGTCATCAATTGACGCAACTCCTATCAATGACTCTTTTCCTGATGATTTTTTGTTTTCCGTAAATACAATGCATTGGTATGCTAATATTGTCAATTTTCTTGCAACAGGAAAAATACCTTCAGACTGGAGCCATCAAGACAAGAAGAAATTTTTAACCGAATTCAAAAGATTCTACTGGGACGATCCATATCTGTTCAAATATTGCCCTGATCAGATTTTCCGACGATGCATACCAGAGAATGAGATGAGTGGTGTTATTCAGTTTTGTCATTCAAAGGCATGCAGAGGTCACTTCTCGTCTAAAAAAACCACTGCAAAAATCTTATAGTGTGGATTTTATTGGCCTTCCTTATTTAAAGATAGACATGCTTTCTGCAAAACTTGTAAAAATTGTCAAAAGTTGGGATCCAGAGGCCATCAACTCATATCACAAAAAAATAACATGCTTCCCATGTGCCCAAAAAAAGGGGAAGTCCAAATTTCTAAGAGCTTAGGAATTTCGATGGTAATGAACAACCGAAATTAATTATATGGATGTAGAAATACATCAAAATAAGCCAAGAATATGAAATTTTACTGCCCTTATCATATTATTTCATTCTGCAGCTAGATTGGACTACTTCTTGAAGAAAAGCATGAATTTTCTCCAACTAGTCTCTCATGCTAACATATTTAGTAGCTGTACAAGAAATTAAAGCAGACTCGCTCACATGTTTATCAGCACAATATCTGCAATTGCCAAAGCAAACAGGGCACTTTGTTTCTCAAATGTTGTCATCTTGTAAATATCAAACTTTCAAACACCCATCGTGAGGAGTGAAAACATTTTCCCCAAAGGTAAAATATGATTGCAACAAATAAAAATGCAGCTACGACTTTTTAACATAATACAGTTTTTATCCGTTTAATTACACAGTGAAAATTTTATAGGCAACAAAATGTTGTAAGTGTTCTCAAACACATCAACTTATGAAACATAAGAAGGATATATAAACTTCAGTGCGTCACAAATCTTGCAGAAAGATATTGTAACAAGTTGATAACCAAAAGAAAAGGCCAATTTTGTCTAGTAGCATTCCTAGATTTATAAAAGGCTCTACGACTAACTTTAATCTCAAAAACATCACATTGACAACTCGGTCTCACATGGTCCCAAAAAGTCAAACCTGATAAACATTGAATGAAGTATCACTACATGAAGATACCAAGAATATCAGTTTTGGGATTTCTCATCGCATCATAAAACCTAATATCAAGTAAGATCCCTATTCTAAACTGCAAACCCACTTCGGCCTCCTGAATTTGAACAAGGCAATATCACAAGACTCAATAGCTACCTATTCTAAAAAAATTTGGACTCCTAAAATAATCAAAAGACAATAGCACCTCCTCCTTGAACATCACCTACCCTACTTACAAGTATATTATTAAACCCTACAGAATCAACCCACATCTAGCATTGCTACAACCACATTTAACTGCAGAAAGGGTAAGAGCTATAAGCTATAGAAACCTTTTATAAATTTAACTTTAGAATAAAAAAATCAATACAACTCTTATTACCTCCCCTCTTTCCCTCCCATCGGTTCCCTCCAAATTGATGTCCATTGTAAAGGGCTCGATGCCAATACCCTTGGCCATCCGAATGCCTTTAGTTGTTTGACTCCTGCAACAAAATTATATGATTTTCTTGCTTCTTATATGATAGTGTAAGAAATATATGGAGATATATAATAAAACTTGAGGAACTTAATACCAACCGTCCCCTAAATGCATCCATCTCTCTGAAATTGGTATGGAAAATATGATTCAACAGAGTGCTTTTCCTTGTTCATAATGGACAGAGAGAAAACATTCCTCACCTGTATGAGGTAGCATATACTCTTACAACACGACAAACACAAAATTCAGGCGACCACTGTCACTAATGCATTTGCATAGCATCAAATAAACAGATAGAAGCAATCTAAGGGAATCACGGTTAAAATAAATTTAGGATGTACACTTCATCAAAAGAATTCAAGATAGCTTAACAAATGCACGTTTCACTAAGCTCTTTATCAGAACAAGCAAAAACTGAAAAAAGACAGTTTTAAAACAATAAATAAAGGTAAATGGCACATGAACACTCTCGAATTTTCCATAATGAGATTGAGGCCCGACCTTTATGGATACTCGACCCCTTGACTTTAGTTGTAGCCTTTAAGTTTGGCTCTCAACTAATGTCAACAACTAGAAAGACAAAATTGCCCTTAAAACTTGTTTAGGCTCTAGCCCGTCCTCTTATGGATACTGAACCCCTTGACTTTACTTGTAGCCATTAAGTTTGCTCTCAACATTAGCGAACATGTCAAACTTGACGACAAATGGTAAAGTGGTATTTCTAAAAATGGAGAGACTTAATTGTTAATGTGGCAAATTAATTTACAGGATAAATGCTCATTAATATGTCAACATTATTGAGTAAATTAATTGAGTCATTAAATATACAGATGTGACAACAGCTAGATATGGATAAAAATAAGCTAAAAGAGACATGAATTAATATACAGTGTCTGCAAATCATTTTAATAAAATCAAGAAAGAAAGTAATCAAGAGGTTTTTGAAGCAGCATCTGGATATGCTTTTCTTCAAAGTGGATTTTCAGTAAAAGAGTCATTCAATTGCTTTTTATTTTTTTCAGCTAAACACTTTTAATTACTCTCATATAAATCAATTTTACTCAAAAGCATTATTCCAAAATGCACCATAATCTTTTATTTAAAACTGTTTGATGCAATTATTAACACATACATTACCTGCAGCTCGTAAACACAACACCAAAATTATAAGTAGCAGAATCAATCACAATATCTGATCTCATTTCCAATGCAGCATCGACAATCTATCTAAAACAAGCCGTAACAAGGTAACAGCAATCTAAACTTCCAAAATAACTCAAAAGATAAACTCTCAGTAGATAATTAAGCTCTTGAACTGTCAAATCTACCAAACTCTCACACACACAAAAAAAAACAAAAAACAAAAAACAAAAAACAAAAACAATCAAATAAACCAAAAGATGCAACTAATTGAACACACCGTTACTCTGCGATCCCGCGATGGCGACTGCGTAGGAGAGGCCACATTCGGCGAGCTTAGTGGTTCGGACCAAGTTATGGAGGCCGTCCACATTGAATTCGCCGTTGCCGTTGATCAGTTGCGTGGAGCAGCACTGGACCGCCATGACCTTTACTGCCACAGTAGAGCAAGTCAAAAGCTAGGGTTTCGGTTTAAACTGATTTAGAAGATCAATCAATTTTGCTTTTTACATTTGCTTTGGGATCAAGCTTTTAAGAGAGGAAACAGATTGCAAAAGAAAGACAGTAGTCCGATTGTATCGTAAATGTTGATGATTTGTAGATTTGATGATGGTCTGTTTCAGTATACATTAGTGACCCAATATTTTTTGATTTTACAAGTAAATACATATTTTTATTATTTGTACGAAAGAGGTCTGTGACCACCTAGTGAAGATGATCAGCTTTCACTTTATCTAAATGGATAAACTATATTTTTATTTTATAAATTTTAAAAACTTAGGGACCAATAAGTTATTATCACAATCAGAAATATGTATGATATTGAAGGAAGTGATTGTGTGGGGATGGTTGACACTGAAATACCGTGAGATAGATCCATATCAACCGTTTATTAAAACTTTCCCAACTTTTTAATGATATCTCCTCAATTCATTTTTTTAAAAATAAAGGTGGTATACATTTTCGCGAACCTTGCTGCCTATCATTACAAGATTGAGAATTCAACTCGAAAAATAACCTTAAAAAATCTAATTACGACAAAACCTAACAATATAAATAATTTATGAATTATATGTTTCTCATAATCAGCAATGAAATGAATTCACGTTTGAAACTATTTAGATATTTGAGGATTTATGAGACCGATCTAATATTTTCACACCGGTACAGTGTTGGTAAATCCATATTATTAACTAGAACAAATAATATAACACATAAAATTGAACATAATATACCATCTATTATAAGTAAAATTAATAAATTTATGCATGACATGATGTCCCTCGTATGCGGCAACCACGTTGGTTGCTAGGCCAATATCTCGAGGGATTAACCTTATGTCCATGGATATTTCGAAGCTTATCTTAGCACAGCTCATTGTGGTAGGGTGACGGAAGGTGTTATCGAAACATGGAATGATGTCACCTCATTCGCTGCCATCTTATTGGTTGCTACACCAAAATCGTGGGGGCTAAGCCCCATGACCATGGGCCGGGCGTGCCGACGTTTACCTTGTGCGCAGCCCTAAATGTAAATCATAATGCCAGGGTTGCGGGCGTTTTTCCCTAACATGAAGTGATGGCTTCCCTTACCAAAACATTTTAGATACAAATCATTTTAATTCTCTGAGAAATTTTTTTGATATGAGATTCATTTATTAACAAAGCTTTTATGGGTTCATCTACGGTATCCAATGGTACTTGAAATCCTTAGATCAAACATATAATTTAAATTATTAAATATGTAAACTCTATTAATAAATATGAAATTTTTCAAAATACGAAATTAATTACATTTTTATTAATAAAATTTACATATTTAATAATTTAAATTACATGTTCAATACTGAAAATTACATATTTATACCCAAAAATATTTGATACCCTTGAGTACTTTAGTATTGGCCAGCTTTTACATCATGCATTTGTAAAAAAGTCTTATTTCATATTCACATGTAAAGCATTTAATTTATTTTGTATGACATTGTTTGATTAAGTCATCTACAACTTGTGGAAATTATGATTTGATGATTTGAAAGTTCAAAAGATTTTTGAGCTTTATTCATATTTTTTTTCAAAGGGTACACTCACATCAATTTGATGTTGATTTTGATTTGAAATTCAATGTTTAAATTATTGATGTTGAGAATTATGAAATAAATTATAATTGTTCACATTTGGTTCTCATATGTCGAAAATAATACCGTATTCAAAATTTTCAAATATAGCTATATGTGAATTATTTGGGCCTACATAGAGGAAAATCTATCATGACATATAAATTATTGGCAAAAAAATAAAATTAACTCTCTAACTTTCACTTTTTTTTTATTTCAATCTTCTAATTTTCAGTTTTGTCAATTTAGTCCTCTAACTTTCAATTTTTGTCAATTCAATACCCGTTACAAATTCGTTACTGTTGCCAAAACGAAGCCGTTTTCATTATTTTTTTTCGGAATTAAAAGAAAAATCTAAAAAAAGAAAAAAAAAAAAAAAAAAAAAGGAAGAGAAGGGGAACGATCGTTCGTTCCCCAGAGATGGGGAACGATTCCCATTCTCTTTCTTTTTTTTTTTCTTTTTTTTTTTTAGATTTTTCTTTTAATTCCAAAAAAATAATAATAAATGAAAACAACGTCATTTTGGAAGCAGTACCGGCAACAGTAACGAATTTGTAACGGAGCATTGAATTGACAAAAATTGAAAATTAGAGGACTGAATTGACAAAACTGAAAGTTAGAGGACTGAAATGAAAAAACGTGAAAGTTATAGGGTCAGTTTTGCATTTTTGCCTAAATTATTTTTATATGAAGTACAACATGATTATTGACTCAAGAAAATGTAAAATCATAAAAAGCAAATAATATAGGTCATACGATGTTTTTATTAATGTGAAAAATATTTTTCTTTTAATTAATAAAATGCAGTAACGGTAAACAAAAAAAATAATAATAATAATAAAGGATTCTCGTATTAATCCATTCCAAAATCACTCTCAATACAAGCATCTTTTGAAGTTTCTCTCCGTAAATATGCACTTAAAAACCCTCTATTTGCATTGCCTTTCTATTAGTTATTTTCTTGAATATTTTCATATTTATTTTGATGGTGGTTCAGGTCGGTAAGTATGTGACAGTCTCGAAGTTTCTAGTATTGAACATAATTACTCAATACTAAAAACTAAGGGACTAGTGTTCAAGGTGGTTTTTATCAACATCCAAAAGTCATCGTCCGCGTAAGTCTCAACATGAGGACTGGTCTCAATGAGGTTGACCAGATGTTAAGGATGATCATACGTTAAGGATGATCAGACACTGAAGATTACCAGATGTTGAGGATGGCCAGACGCTAAAGATGACCAGACACTGAGGATGACCGAACTCAGAAGATGTTCAGATAATGAGGACGACTAGACCAAAAAATGACCAAATGACAAAGATGACCAGATACAAGGATGGTCAAACGCTAAGAATGATATCAATATTGAATATAAGACAAATGGCCTCATAGTAATGAGGTCAGTTTTTCAAAATGACGTGAGGCGATGAGGTCGATGAAATGAGATTATCCTTGGAGAGGTTCAAAATTAGGAAAACCACACAAAATGATCCATTATAATGTCAAATTATAGTTTCCTCTTATCTAACAATATTTGACTTTAATATCGGATGGTCTAAGCCGGCAACTCACTTACCCTTTTGATTGTTTGTTTTTGAGTTTCAATAGAAAGATTCGGCATTAATATATGAGATCGGCTCATTTTACACCGAGCACGTACTAGTTCACAACCAAATATTAAATATTACGTGTCGAGATTGTTTTTCTCGACATCTAATAGTCGGGACCGTTCATGAGGACCCAAAAAAAAAAAAAAAAAACATTGTCAAATTAAAATTTACTATTTTTCTATCAACCTATGACTTTAGCAACGAAGGATCTACACCGACCACCTACAAGCCCCTCACAATCTCATAGTATTTGTTCTTGAATTTTATGAGAGAGATTCGACAG
>SKCR01047380.1:0-40895 GCA_019454045.1 Zanthoxylum bungeanum
CTGCTTTAAGCAGGATACTGACTTCAAGCTGAGATTCCTCTGCGAATCGGAAACGGGACGAAAGTCGCTGTTTCGACCGTAGATACCTAAGTTTAGGAACTACCCTTCGGGTATGTACTTGAATTAGGAACTGTTATAATGTAACTAGTTTGACTAGAACATTATCTCTTTATCAGTGTTTAATCCATTGCGGATAAACCCTTATATATAGAACACTAAGTGTTTTATTATATAAAGATGATACTGAGATAAATACATTAAATGTAATAACAGAATTTATATTTTGAATATAAATAAAATCTCAAACATATAAAATGACAAATAAATAGCTCAAATTGATTTGATCAATAGAGACTTATTTGTGGCATTGTTGTCTAGGACACAATTTAACGAGACTCGTATATCCACACTTTTGAAGAGTGGGTACTAGGACTGATTTGACTATTCAAATAAGGTCTACGAATCTAGTTTACTAGGTAAAGTACCTAAAATACTATTTACTAGGTAATAGTGTAAAGGCCACCGATCTGTAAACCCTATTCATGGTAAATACTTAAGCAGTAAGTTTCATACGTACATGAAAGAGTACGGTATTCTTTCATATGAGGACTCCTCCCGAGACACGTCAATTGACGGTGTGTCAGAACTAAAAACCAAGTTTTGTTGGACATATTAGGTTTTTCGCGAGTCGCTCGAGCTAACTGTTTCCTTCAACAGGATATGTATTAACAGTGCAAACTTATTTAGAATAAGGTTCCATGTAAATCTGTTTGACAGATATCATATAGGATATGAACAGGAAAGAACGAGGTTTCTCATTCCTGATAATTTGGGTATGCCAGGCATAACGTTTGGATGCTACCAAACTAAGGACCCAAATTGGATAAGTGCCAATATAGGTTATCCTAAGGAAACCATAAGTATAGTACTTAGAAATCTCACAAGAACATATGGTTGTTGCTCACCATGTGGTTTTCCTGAGAGGAATACCGATATGCAGTGGTCAGTGGGAGGATAGTGATACTCGATGAAAATCGGAGTAATACTGTTCATGGCACGAAGTCCTTAATGGAACACAAATAGTTCATCTATGATGAATCTATACCATTAATCTTCAAATACACAAGAAACTAGTAGATCGGATAGAGTCAGAAAACAACCTAGGGTATGGGTTTCTGATCTAACCTCATTAAGATGTCAATCTTATGGAGGTGTACCATCCGACTACGTTTAGAGGAAGTGATACGAGGTATCGACTCTATGTTCGGCAAAGTGCCATGAATCCGAAATGGATTCCATGTATAACAACTATTTTGGATACTAGTTGTTGTACCATAAGGCATTGTGCCTATGGTACATTAAACGTCTTCAAGGAAGACATACATGGATGGCAACATACCAACGTACAAAGCTAGGCTTTTGACGGAAAGGTATCGTTATCAACATTGTGTTAATAACGGTTCAACCTTTTACCTGTTGCCATGGTAAATCCATTTTGAAAATGCTTGAAAATAACTGTATATTTCATTTATGAAATGTGTCAGTTATAATCAAAATCGCTTTCCTGAAAAGGAAACCTTTTGGAGGATGTTTACAACATCCTGACGATTTTGTATAACCGACAAACAGGTTTGCGGGTTATTCGATCCATGTTTGGATCAATGCAAGCATAAGGTTCTTGGAACTGACGTTTTGAAATAATCATAATGGTTTATGATTTAACTCAAAACGAAATAATTCTTGTGTATATAAGGAGGTTAGTGGGAGGGCGCACTGACAGTGAAAATTCCCATAAGCAATTGTCGAAAGCTTGGCTTTCATAGAAATTCTCCGTAGAATTCTGGGGAGTAACAACCTTTATTCAAGAATAAAGATCTACTGGGATAGATTTGGAGTTGTTAACACTCTCTGGGAAATTGTACATTTAAAATGTACTTGTATTGGTGTCTCATACGCTTCGAGCATATGGAGTCACAATCGGTCAATCCAAGTGATAGTCACTGATTGAAGTTAAGAACATCTGTTAGTATCTCAGAGAACTAAAGATGCTATCTTAAACTATGGAGAAGGAGAACTTGTAGTGACTGGGATCACTACTGCAAGTTTCCAAACAATTAAAATACTACGGTACTATAAAGTTTGAATAACAGGGACAGTGAGCTGGAAATCTTCTAGCAAGATAACTGTTGCCGAATAAACAACAAATGCGGATTATTGCTGCAGCTGAGGCAGCAATAGAGACCATCTGGGTCGAAAATAAATCTAATAAGATTAGATAAAGTTCTGTTAGCAGCTGAGCTAGGCGTCAGCATAGGCTAAGGAATTAAAGGTCTCATCGACGATCCAGATATATACTTCTATATCATCTGATTCGTTCGGATCATACATCGTGGCGATGTGATGATCGTGTAAATTGCGTCAGACGATAATTAAGCAAATCCGCTGACGAAAACCTTTCCTCAGCAATTTGAGCGAATTGTACATAGTTCGGGTGTTAGGCACTCGAGTGACTGGCTATGTGCCAAGTGGGAGATTGTTGGATAATATGACCCATAGCGTCACTATTTGCATAGATCATTGTGTTGTTGTAGCAAATTAACTATGTAATAAGGAAATTGCACTCTCATCATTTGTGATTAGATCACCATAGATATATAAATGAAGAGAGGTCCCTATGATTAGTTCCTGGATTGAGATGATATGAGACAGTATCAGTCCACGAAGGATTAATCATTAAATATCCCTAGCCGTAGTATTATCGAGACTGGACATCGATAATGCGGAATAGGCTAGTATTGCACTTGTGTGCGTTGTGAGGGCACAACGGCATAGTTCTCATATATATATGTATTGGATACTATATATAAGATATTGATAGCTTATGCAAGTGCGATAGGAGGTCGTGTTTCACACGATGGTACGGGAAACAGCTTCGCTCTGGATAGACCCCTCGGATCCCATTTGTATTATGACTATGTGTCTATGGGAGGCCGATCAAGGTAGGTGTGTATGGTCTTAACCTGAGACTTACATCGCTAATACTTACGATAATCGATAGACTTTGGTCTTGGTGGTAGGGGACTTTAAAACGGTTCTGTGTACACCACTTCTGGGTTTATCAGAGAGTCGTAGTGTATTGGGTGTGATGTCAAGACGGAAGTGTCACTTCAGTCATATTGGAGTTGATGTCACGCAGGATACGGTACTAGTGCTCTTGAGTGTTGCGCACCAATCGGGATATTGTGACCAGGTCATGTATATCCGATTATAGAGACTATGTTACCAGACATCCGACATGTTCTTCGGACGGGGCAGACACTTATCCAGCCCCAGCCCTAGCACGTGACTATCCGATACTGGGCCAATATACACAATACTACGGTATACTACGCTTGATACAGATCTATATATTCCTGTAAGAATATTTCTGGAGAATTGGGTAGGCATGGCGCTTTGCTAGAAGCCAACCTTGTCTTGTAAATCGATATAAACGTAGTACAAGGTACTTACGTGTTCGGACAGTCCGACGATCGTATTTACTGCCAACATATCCGGAGATCTCATGGGTCGCTTCCTGAAGATTCACCGATGACGTATGACTCGCACTTTGATTAATCTGGGATTAATTAGAAGAGAGAGATAGAATTAATCTGGGATTAATTCGATGAGAGAGAAAATTAATCTGGGATTAATTGCGGAGATATTTTATCTGGGATAAAATGTTAATTAAAGAGAGAGAACGATTAATTTGGAATTAATCGATAAATTAAATATTCGATATATTAATCGAAATTGGATTTCGACGCGGAATTAAAATAGATTTTAATTCGGGCGAACGAATTAATTTAGAATTAATTCGTTAGCGATGTGAATAGTGAATTCGCTAGGCGTAATCACTTAATTACGACGCGACGGAAATTCGTTAATTTGGAATTAGCGAACCCGAGCCCGAGAGTGATTACGAGCGCATTCGCATTTCGAATTCGAGCGCGGCACGCGAGTCACATCAAGCGTCAAATCGCTAGTCGCGTCAATCGTCAAATCAATTGTCACTTTGAGTGATGTGACTTGACAATATGTCACTTTATTAAAGTGAATAGATGTGATGTGAAAAGTGATGTGATATGACTTAAAGAATAAAGTAATTGTGATGGAATATGAAAAAGTTTGGAATATATATATGTTTTATTTATTTTGGGAAAATAAATGAATAATAATTATTACTTTTTCTTTTCCCTTTTACTATTCATTCGGTCCTCTCTCTCTTACATGCAGTACACGGTTTCTCTTTTCCCTCTCATTTTTTCTTCTCTTCTTCACGGCATCACTGCCGATTCTTCTTCATTTTTCTCTGGTTTTCACCGAAAATTTGAGAAGCAAAATGGAAGATGAACTAGTGCTAGCACACCTTGAGTGATACATAGGTGATAGGGAAGTGATTCTTTGAGCTTGGAAAGCTTGAAGCTTGGAGCTTCAATGGAGTCCATGCATGGCCGAAAATGGTGGAGTCCAAACCAGTCCAAACCGTGCAGCCCACTGTCAAGGAAAGCTACTGCCGAGCTCAATGGAGGATGAAAACGCAGCTTGTGTTCTTCCTAACATCAAACACATCAATGTGAGTATATTTCGCACCTCATTTGATGTGTTCATATGCGGTTTTTTGTGCATGATTTGTTGATCTTGGGACTTTGAATTGAACTCCAACAGTTGACACCTAGCTCAGCTGCTAACAGAATTATATATAATCTAATTAGATTTATTATCGACCCAAATGGCTTCTATTGTTGCCTCAGCTGCAGCAATATTCCGCATTTGTTGTTTATACGGTAACAATATCTTGCTTGGAAGATTTCCAGCTCACTGTACCGTTATTCAAACTTTGTAGTACCGTTTGCGCCTTATAGTCGTTTTATCAGTTTAGGAAACTTGCAGCAGTGATCCCAGTCACTTCAAGTTCTCCTTCTCCATAGTATAAGACATCATCCTTAGTTCTCTTAGATACTAATAGATGTTCTTAACATCAATCCAGTGACTATCACTTGGATTGGCATGTTTGTGAATCCTTATGCTCAAAGCGTATGAGACACCAGGCAACGTACATTTTTCAATGTACGAGTTCTCGGAGTGTTTTCTCGAAAGCCAAGCATTCACCGATAATATTATGGGAATATCATTTCCAAGAAATGACATATTATCATTATTTATAGGACAGTCACTGTTAGTGCGCTCCCACTAACCCTCTTATATACACAAGAATCATTTTTCGTTTTGAATTAAATAATACTCCATTATGATTACATCAAAACGATAATTCCAAGAACTTATGCTTGCTTCAATCCAAACATGGATCAGACAACTTGCAAACCTTGTTTGCTAGTTTAGGTACGACAAAACCGATAGGATGTTGTAAACGTCCTCCGAAAGGTTTCCTTTTACGGAAAATGATTTTCCCGTTAAGCTGACATATTTCTTAAATGAAACATGCAGCATTAGCAAGCATTATCCAAATGGATTTACCGAGGCAACAGGTAAAATGTTGAATCATAATCAACACAATGTTGATAACGATACCTTTCCGCTAAAAGCCTAGCTTTCATTTAATATATCAAATATATTAATTAATTGATTAATTCCAAATTAATCATTATCTCTCCTTAATTGATATTTTATCCCAGATAAAATATCTCTGTAATTAATCCCAGATTAATTTTCTCTCTTTTCTAATTAATCCCAGATTAATTTAGAGTGTGAGTCATACGTTATCGGTGAATCTTCGGGTAGCGACCCATGAGATCCCCGAATATATTGGCAGTAAATTCGGTCGTCGGACTATCCGAACACGTAAGTACCTCATACTACATTTATACAGATTTACAAGACAAGGTTGGCTTCTAGCAAAGCGCCATGCCTACCCAATTCTCCAGAAATATCTTTACAGGAATAAAGGATCTGTATCAGGCGTAGTATACGTAGTATTGCTTATTTCGATCCAGTATCGGATGATCACGTGCTAGGCCTAAGGCTGGAATTATGTCTGCCCATTACGAAGCACATGTCGTATGTCTGGTAACCAGTCTCTATAATCAGATAAACATGACCGTGTCATTTTATCCCGATGACTGCAGTACTTAAGAGTACTAGTACCGTATCCTACGTGACCAACATCTCCATATGGCTGGAGTGACACTTCCGTCTTGACATCACACCCAACACACTACGATTCTCAATATAACCAGCATAGGCGTACACAGAACCTGTTAAAGCCCTGGACGACCACAACCAAAGTATATTGATTGTCGCAAGTATTAGCGGTGTAAGTCTCAGGTTAAGACAAAATACACCTACCCTGATTTATGACTTCCATAGACACATAGTCATACTACTAATGGAATTCCAAGGGGGTCTTATCCAGAGCGAAGCTGTTTCCCGTACCATCGGTAAAACATAACCACTTGCAGGAGTATCCTATACCCAAACATATGAGAACTATGTCGTTGTACCCTCACAACACGCACAAGTGTAATACTAGTCTTTTACGTATTTATCAATGTCCAATCTCGATAATACTCTGACTATGGGTATTTAATGATTTATCCTTCGTGGACTGATATTGTCTCATATCATTCTCAATCCAGGAACAAATCACAATGACCTCTTATCATTTATACATCTAGGTGATCTAATCACAAATGATAAGAGTGCAATCTCCTTTGTCACATAGTTAATTTGTACAACAATACCATGATTTGTACAAATAGTGACGCTATGGGTCATAATTGTCCAACACATCTCCATATGACTGAAGTGATCCTTCCGTCTTGACATCACACCCAACACACTACGATTCTCAATATACCCAGCATAATCGTACACAGAACCTGTTAAAGCCCTGGACGACCGCAACCAAAGTATATTGATTGTCGTAAGTATTAGCGGTGCAAGTCTCAGGTTAAGACCAAATACATCTACCCTGATTTCAGACTTCCATAGACACATAGTCATACTACCAATGGAATTCTGAGGGGGTCTATCCAGAGCGAAGTTGTTTCCCGTACCATCGGTAAAACACAACCTCCTATTACACTTGCATGAGTATCTTATACCCAAATATATGAGAACTATGCCGTTGTGCCCTCACAACGGCACAAGTGTAATACTAGTCTTTTACGTATTTATCGATGTCCAATCTCGATAATACTCTGACTAGGGATATTTAATGATTTATCCTTCGTGGACTGATACTGTCTCATATCATTCTCAATCCAGGAACAAATCATAGGGACCTCCTATCATTTATATATCTAGGTGATCTAATCACAAATGATAAGAGATCAATCTCCTTTGTCACATAGTTAATTTTTACGACAACACCATGATCTGTACAAATAGTGACGCTATGGGTCATAATTGTCCAACAAGCCAGCCATGTCTTGTAAATCGGTGAGAACGTGGTACGCGGTATGCACGTGTCGGATATTCCTACAATCGAATTTACTGCCTACATATCTAGGGATCTCTTGGGTCGCTTCCCAAAGATTCACCGATGACATTTGATTCAAATAGAATTAATCTGGGATTAATTATGAGAGAGAAAATTAATCTAGGATTAATTGCGGCAAGAATTTATCTGGGATAAAATTCGTATAAAAGAGGGAACGTGATTAATTTGGAATTAATCGATTAAATAATATATTGGATATATTAATTGAAATTAGATTTCAATGTGGAATTAAAATTGGATTTTAATTCGGACGAACAAATTAATTTAGAATTAATTCACAAGTGACTTTCGTAATAATTTTGCTAGGCATTATTATTTAATTAAATTAGAATTAATTACATCGCGACGGAAAATCATTTAATCGGATTAAACGAACCCGAGCCCGAAGTGTGTTGTCTAATCCAACTTGAATTTTGAATTTAAGTGGTGGGACCCACTACCTCACATCAATTGTCAATCTAGTTGATGGAAGTGGTTGAGAGCATTTAATGGAAACTTGCTCAACACACTTTTCCTTTTTATTTTTGAAAAGATATACACCTTTTTGAAAGAAAAGAATTGGTATTAGTTTTAGAAACAAAATATCAAAAACACTACTTCTCTCTTCTTCCTCCAAATGCCGTGAGCCTCTCCCTTGGAAAAGAAATTTTTGTTGCAAAATTTTCTTGAGCTAGCAGTTAAAGGAGTCCTGTGAGGTGATAGGGAAACTCACCCTTGGGTTGGAAACTTTCAACAAAGCTTGAAGCTTCTTAAACATACAAAGAATTTTTGAAAACCAACATTCGTTCAATGTAAGTTTTTTCCGCAAACTTTCTTGAACATTCACACACAATATCATAACTTAGAGACCTTGGGCATGTCTAGGACACTAATAGTTACATCATGATATAAGTACGACATGCCTTGAAATAATAATAAGTGCTTGAGTGGATAAATTTAACCTAGTTCCAAAGCATACTCCACGACCTATATTCTAATTTAGTTTCTCCATTATAGATCATCACAGGAACCGCAATTCTTTTCAACGAGTAGCATAGCACCAGCCAAATTTCAAACCTGTGAGTGAACATTCTTTTCTTAAGTTGATTTTATATTATGATTGTTTTAAATATCAGACTTTCTCGTTTTTAGGGCGTTAGCCAAGTTCACTTTTAATAACTTTTTGATTGAGCATATATTGAGAAATGATTTAGAAAAGAGATGTTTTCAAAGTATGATTTTATGATTTTCGAGCCATGGGGGAAAAACCCACCTCAGTATGTAACTTGTCACATATATGGAATTGACGGAGAGGACATGTGCACATGTAGAGGATTGATGGGAAGACGATACGTAAATCCTCCAGATCCTAGTTCAGGAGTAGGGATGACAGATGCCCATAGATCCAAGATTCAGACCTTGGAGGTTATCATAGATCCCCACCCCCAGTTCTAGTTAAGTGGCTTGGGGGACAACGATACGTTACGCCCCTAGACCATTAGTTTCTTGGATATTAGTGGCATGCATTGGAGGACAATGATACGTAACGCGCCAATGATAATGATTTCCACTCCTGGCTCTAGTTAGACTTATGGGGGGATGGCGATACATATCGCCACGATGTATGATCTGAACGAATCAGATGAATATCGAAGTATGTATCTGGACCGTTGATGAGACCATTAATTCTTTAGCCTGTGCTGACGCCTAACTCAGCTGCTAACATAATTATATCTAATCTAATTAGATTTGTTATCGACCTAGAAGGCTTCTATTGCTGCCTCGGCTGCAGCAATAACCTGCATTTGTTGTTTATTCGGTAACAGTATCTTGCTTGGAAGATTTCCAGCTCACTGTTCTGTTATTCAAACTTTATAGTACCGTTTACGGCTTATAGTCGTTTTATCGGTTTAGGAAACTTGCAGTAGTGATCCCAGTCACTTCAAGTTCTCCTTCTTCTCAGATTAAGACAGCATCCTTAGTTCTCTAAGAAACTAACGGATGTTCTTAACATCAATCCAGTGACTATCACTTGGATTGGCCTATTTGTGAATCCATATGCTCAAAGCGTATGAGACACCAAGTTGCGTACATTTTCAATGTACGGTTCTCTCGGAGAGTTTTATATCGAAAGCCAAGCTTTCACCGATTATTATTTTGAGAATATCATTTCCAAGAAATGACATATATTATCATTATTGTATAGGACAGCCACTGTCAGTGCCTCCCACCATCCTCCTTATAGACACAAGAATCATTTCATTTTGAATTAAATCATACACCATTATGATTACATCAAAACGATAATTCCAAGAACCTAATGCTTGCTTCAATCCAAACATGGATTGAACAACCTGCAAACCTTGTTTGCTTGTTTAGATACGACAAAACCGCCAGGATGTTGTAAACATCCTCCAAATGGTTTCCTTTTCAGGAAAGCGATTTTTCCATTCAGCTGTCATATTTCATAAATGAAACATGCAGCACGAGCAAGTATTATCCAAATGGATTTACTGTGGCAACAGTTAAAAGGTTGAATCGTAATCAACACAATGTTGATAACGATACATTTCCGCTAAAAGCCTAGCTTTATACGTTGGTATGTTGCCATCCATGTATGTCTTCCTTGAAGACTTATATTGTACCAATAAGGCACAATGCCTTGCAGTACATCAACTAGTATCCAAACTTGTTGATATACATGGAATCCATTTCGGACTCATGACACTTTTTCGTAATAGGGAGTCGATACCTTGTATCACTTCCTCATACGTAGTCAGTTGGTATACCTCAAAAGATTAACATCTTTATGAGGTGAGATCAGAAACCCATACCCCAGGTTTTTTTCTGACTATCACCGACTTACGCGGTTCTTGTGTATTTGAAGATTAATGGTATAGTTTCATCCTTGATGAACTATATATGTTCCATTAAGGATCTGGTGCCTTGAATAGTATCACTCCGATTTTCATCGAGTTTTACTATCCTCCCACTTACCACTACATATCGGTATTCCTCTTAGAAAAATTGCATGGTGAGCAACAATCTAATTGTTCTCTTGTGAGTTGTATAAGTACAATACTTATGGTATCCCTAGGATAACCTACAATTGGCACTTATCCAATTTGGGTTTTAGTTTGGTATCATCCAAACATATGCCCAGCATACCCAAATTATCAGGAATGAGAAACCCGGTTTCTTTCCTGTTCATATCTAATATGAAATATGTCAAACAGATTTTTATGGAACCTTATTCTAAATAAGTTCTGCACTGTTAATGCTTATCCGTTGAAGGAAATAGTAGCTCAGAGCGACTCATGATTAACCTTATCATGTCCAATAAAATTTGGTTACTCTGTTCAGACACACCGTCAAACTGACGTGTTCTGGGAGGAGTCCTCAATTGAAAGAATACTTTACTCTTTCAAGTATATTATAAACTTATTGCTTAAGTATTTTCCATTACGATCTAACCGTGACGGTTTAATACTTTAGCTGATCTGTTTATCTATTTTGTGTCGAAAACTTTAAAAGTTTCCGATTTATGTTTCAAAGAAACACATAACAATAACGCGATGCCACATCCGTAAATGTCACGAAATATTCATATCCACTTCTAGCCTAGCTAGACATGGGCCCACTTGCTTCACTATGAACTAGGGCTAACAGATTGGTGACATTTGCACTTTTACCAAGTAAAGGTGTTTTAGGCACATTGCCCAATAAACTAGATTCGTTGACTTTATTTGAATGGAATCAAATTAGTCATAGTACCCACTCTTCGAAAGTGTGGATATACGAGTCTTGTTTAATTGTGTCCCAGACAACAATGCCACAATTAAGTTTCATCTGATCAAATCAGTATGAGCTGTTTGTTTGTCACGTTATACGTTTGTGATTTATTTATATTCAAAATATAAATTCTGTTATTCACATCTAATGTGTTTATCTCAATATAATCTTTATATAATAAAACACTTTAGTGTTCTAGAATATAAAGGTTCACACGCAGCGGGTTAAACACTGAAATAAAGATAATGTTTCTAGTCAAACTAGTTACATTATAATAGTTTCCTAAATTAAGTACACACCCGAGGGCAGTTCCTAAACTTAGGTATCTACGGTTAAAACAGCGATTTTCATCCCGTTTCCAATTCGCAGATTAATCTCAATTGATGTCAGTATCCTGCTCATAGTAGATTCTGAACATCAGTATATTTTTATGTATCACACTAAGTATTTAAAATCTAATTTCAATACTAGTAGTGAATATAATCTTGACAAACATATTAGAAGTCGGAGCCTTGCTCGTCTTCAATTCCTTCATATCTGCTTTGTCCAAACGGCAGTCACGCTTCCGCGATCCCGTTTGCCACAATTAAAGCAGACATTTTGGGATTTATCATTTATCTTCCCAGAAGACTATAATGATTTTGCCTTTTCCCTTTTCCATATTCCAGAAGCCTTTGGCCAAGCCATGGGTTTCTAGAATATCGAAGTGAGGTGCGCCTTGCGCTACTTGCCTTATTGCAAACTTTGACTTTATCTCCTTGAGAATAGTCATTACCTCTCCAAGAGTTATTTATTGCAATTTAGTACTTCTAAGATCTATGAAGATCCTTCAATTTCTTTATCATACTTTAAGGATCTAATCCTTAGTTCTGATTCAGAAATTAAGGAATCTACTGCGACAAGCTTAATGGATTAAGCACTAAAGTTATCATTACATAAATCTTCCAAAGATTATGCTCTACTATTTGCTTAACTCCGGACTTAGGCCTAATATGTTATTTTATCAAATAAAGTAACTTATTAGTTTCCAGGACCATCATGAAATTATTCCCAATTATGAAAATTAGACCATTTAAATACATTTTCCCTAGAATTATGTTTTAAATGCTAATCTTTCAATTTAATCTTGATTATAATAGTCCAACTATTTAATCAACGATTTAGGTACTATTTATTATAATGATTACAATAGTCCAACTATTTAATCAACTATAATTTAATAGATTAAAATAAATTATATTGATTACTATAATCCAATTATAAAATCAACTATAAATGAATTGTTTAAATATAGTCCAACTATTAATTAAAACAATGTTTAAATATTAGTCCAACTAACATTTGATTTATTTGACGAATGATATTTGTGTTGAGCGCGTATGGCAAGTAATTAAACGAATATTGCAAATTCAATTCTTACCTCCCACTATTTTTCGGCGAGCCTCTAACCCTCTGTCGAGTACTCAGGAAACCGTTTTTCCTAGCGGGCTAGGATCCCGTTAAATATCACACAATCTTGACTTTGGCCAACAAATTGTATGATAATTAACTAGGTAGATCTCTAAGATCAATTGGATCCAATCCAATTCCTAGATCCAGTAGGGGGATATCCAAGTCCGAAACATATATCTTATATATGCCAATACATCCAATGTATTACCTAACCTTTTTCCTCTGAATCAACTAAGACTTGGCTTTGGCACAACAAACTTATTGATCCCAGTTAAGCGCGACCCATTGACCATGGAAAGCTTCGTAATCAATGTCGATGGACAAGAAGTGGTCTTGACTTTGGCCAACAAACCACAATTTGGAGAAGACGCCAATATGGAACAAAGCTCTCGTGATTCAAACACATCCTCCACGGACAAAGGCCTTGACTTTGCCCAACAAGCCAATGCCAGTCTCGGATCTTGACTGAGAATCACTCAATGGAAGGAAATACGCTTAATATTTTGTGAGGGTTTTTCGAGTGGAAATTAGCAACCAATTTATTATCTTTGTTAAGTTCTCATCATCATACACCTTTAAACATGCATTCTAAATACATAATAATGGATACTTTACACATTGATCCTAGATCAAATCTCTCCCTTACTCTCTCTCGCTAGCACATGTATTACTTCTACCCGTTACACTACACTTCTAAAGAAACCTCATTTACATTTAGGGGAATAGGTGAGAAGAGAATACAAAGAATATGGAGGTATAAGGCTGGACACGCAGGTCCAATTAATAAATCAAATTTATTACAACAATTTCTAAAATTGTCCCACCCATCTAATATCCATCCGATATACATTATTCATGCATCGCAACCATGTATTCACACAAGAATGTTATCAATCAATCTAATCCAATTAATTAATCTGATAATTAATGATCATCCAATGTTGAAACAACGATTTGATTTTGCTCGAGTCAAACTCGTTTTGTGAATAAGTACTCAAGTACGAATTCTCGAATTAAATTAATCTATAAAATTAAATCCGATTCAATTTGTATTTAATACTAATTCGCTATTCAATTCCAAATTAAATACTACACTTTATTAACGAACCTATACGACTAAAATTCCAAATTTAATCGTTACGGGACTCAAAGCCCGATTAACGTCGAACGTTAATTTAATTAAAGTCCAATGGGCTTTTATTAATTTCTTAAGGCGTGGAATTTTGGTCAACTCGGGTCAAACCAATAACCAAAGTCCAATCCGGGATTAACCCCATAAGCCTAGAAATCAATCTTGGCCCATTAGGCCCAATTAAACTTTAAAGGTCCATTAGTCGAATTTGGGCTTTATGGAGGTGGTTTTGGGCCCAATTGGATCAAATCCATTTGGCCTAAACCTAACTTGGTACAACCAAGCCCAATAAGCCCAATAACAACATTCAAAGTCCAATTTCCAAAATTAGGCCCAATTTAATTAAATTACAAAATCCAATTTCACATTTAATTAAACTAAAGTGTATAGCATTATTAATTACCCAAATCAATATTTCCAAAACACCAAATTTGTACAATTAATCATGCTTATTAATATTAAATCATGTCCAACATAATTTAACAAAAATCAAACCCAATCATGCTTTATATATGTCTCGGCCAAGGGGAAATTTATTTCCAATTTCAATTTCAATCTAATTGAATCAAAATAAACATTAAATCAACATCCCCAACATGATTCTAACTCATCCAATGAATCAAAAAATCAAAATCCAAGACATTAAAATAGGGCATCATTCTCGGCCAAGCTAAGATTTTGGGGAAAAAATGATCCAATCACAATGTCATGAAATTGATCCAATCAAACTTCAATTCAACATGATTTAAGCATATTCAAACATCCAATTTAATTAAATCATGCTCAAAATCAATTTACCCAAATTTTAAGCCCTAAAATTTTCATGTTTTAACCTTGCTCAAGATACCATTGTTGGTGTTTGCTAAGGTCCCAAGATCATAAAACAAGCATGAAATAAGTGCGAATACAAATCAACGAAGTTGCGGAATACTCACATCGATCGGTTGAGCGACACGCGAGGCAACAAAATCAAATTCTGCCCACTGGTACATGAGGCAGTGAGCTGCTACTGCCTCCTCCAAATTTGGCCATGGGTAAGCTCCAAGCTTCGTCAAACGATTCTTGGCTCATGGGTGGACTTCCCTATTGTTGGACAAAATGACCCATAGCGTCATTATTTGCACAGATCATTGTGTTGTTGTAGTAAATTAACTATGTGACAAGGAGATTGCACTCTCATCATTTGTGATTAGATCACCATAGATATATAAATGAAGAGAGGTCCCTATGATTAGTTCCTGGACTGAGAATGATATGAGACAGTATCAGTCCCCGAAGGATTAATCATTAAATATCCCCGAAGGTTTAATCTGGGATGATTGTGGATTCAATTGGATTGAAACCGAATCGGATTGAAAAACCCATAATTACCGAGAACAAAAGCATGTAAATTGGGTTTGATTTTAATAAATTGTGTTGGACACTATTTTATGTTAAAGTGCATGATTAATTAGGCTAATTGATGTTTTAGAAATGTTAATTGGATAATTAATTGTGTATTACACTTAGGTTAATTAATTATGGAATTTGGAATTTTATAAGTTAATTAATTGGGCTTATTTTGGAAATTGGGCCTTAAGGTTGTAATTGGGCTTTTGGGCTTGTTGTACCAAGTTAGGTTTAGGCCAATTTGGTTGGATCCAATTAGGCCCAAAACCGCATCCATAAAGTCCAATTATGACTTAATGGACCCTAATTATTTAATTGGGCCTAATGGGCCAAAATTAATTTAAAGGCTTATGGGGTAACTCCCGGATTGGACTTTGGTTATCTGTTTGACCCGAGTTGACCAAAAGTCCACGCCTTAAGAAATTAATTAAAAGCCCATTGGACTTTAATTAAATAAACGTTGGACGTTAATCGACTTAGAGACCCGTAATGATTGAATTTGGAATTCAAGTCGTAAAGGTTCGTTAATAAAGTGTATATTCAATTTGGAATTTAATAGTGAATTAGAATTAAATGCACATTAAATTGGATTTAATTATGTAGTTTAATTTAATTCGAGAATTCGTACTTTGAGTACTTATTCGCAAAACGAGTTTGACTCGAGCAAAAATCAAATCGTTGTTTGAACATTGGATGATCACTAATTATCAGATTAATTAATTGGATTAGATTGATTGATAACATGCTTGTATGAATACATGGTTGCGATGCATGAATAATGTATATCGGATGGATATTAGTCGAGTGGGCAATTTTGGAAATTGTTGTAATAAATTTTATTTATTAAATTGGACCTGCGTGTCCAGCCTTATCACCTCTATACTCTTTGTATTCTCTTCTCACCTATTCCCCTCAATGTAAATAAGGTTTCTTTAGAAGTGTAGTGTAACGGGTAGAAGTAAATACATGTGCTAGCTTTGGAGAGAGAAAATGAGAGATTTGATCTAGGATCAATGTAAAGTATCCATCCGCATATCATTATTATTTATTTCATATGCGCTTTATTATGTGTTTAGAATGCATGTTTAAGGGTGTATGAAGATGAGACCTTAACAAAGATAATAAATTGGTAGCCAATTGCACGCGAAAAACCCTCGCTTAATATCAAGTGTCTTCCTTCCATTGAGTGATTCTTACTCAAGATCCGAGATTAGCATTGGGTTGTTGGCCAAAGTGAAGCCCTTTGTCCGTCGAAGATGTGTTTGAATCACGAAGGCTTTGTTCCATATCGGTGTCTTGTCCAAGTTGTGGTTTGTTGGCCAAAGTCAAGACCACTTCTTGTCCATCGACATTGATTACGAAGCTTTCCATGGTCAATGGGTCACACTTGACTGGGATCACTAAGTTTGTTGTGCCAAAGCCAAGGCTTAGTTGATTCAGAGGAAAAAGGTTAGGTAATACATTGGATGTATTGGCATATATAAGATATATGTTTAGGATTTGGATATCCGCCTATTAGATCTAGGAATTGGATGGGATCCAATTGATCTTCGAGATCTACCTAGTTAATTATCATACAATTTGTTGGCCAAAGTCAAGATTGTGTGATATTTAACGGGATCCTAGCCCACTAGGAAACATGGTTTCCCGAGTACTCGACAGAGGGTTAGAGGCTCACCGAAAAATAGTGGGAGGCAAGAATTGAATTTGCAATACTCGTTCAATTACTCGCCATACGCGCTCATTCAAATTATTTCGTCGTTAGATTAAATGTTAGTTGGACTAATATTTAAATTGTTGTTTTAATAAACAGTTGGACTGTATTATATTTGATTATATATAATTGGATTATATTAATCAATATATTTGAATTAATCAATTTCAGTTTACAGTTGATTTTATAGTTGGACTATAGTAATCAATGTAATTGAGGTTAATTAATTTAGATTATATTTGATTATATAGTTGGACTATTATAATCATTATAATAAATAGTACCACAAATCGTTGATTAAATAGTTGGACTATTAGAATCAAGATATAAAAATGAAAGATTAGTGTTTAAGACATAATCCTGGGTGAAAATGTATTTAAACGACTTTAATTTTCAAATTGGGAATAAATTTCAGTATGGTCCTGGAAAAATAATAAGTTATTTTATTTGATAAAATAACGTATTATGCCTAAGCCTGGAGTTAAGCAAATAGTAGAGCATAATCTTTGGAAGATCATGTAATGATAACTTAAGTGCTTAATCCATTATGTTTGTCATAAATATGTTCACAACTAGTATTAAAATTAGATTTTAGATACTTAGTGTGGTACATAAAATATATATATTGATGTTCAGAATCTGTTTTGAACAGGATACTGACTTCAATTGAGATTTATCTGCGAATTGAAAACGGGACGAAAGTCGCTGTTTTTAAACCGTAGATACCTGAATTTAGGAACTACCTTTGGGTTAGTACTTAAATTAGAAACTGTTATAATGTAGCTAGTTTGACTAGAAACATTATCGCGATATCGCGTATAACCCGCTGCGAGTGTACCTTTATATTCTAGAACACTAAAGTGTTTTATTATATAAAGATGATATTGAGATAAACACATTAGATGTGAATAACAGAATTTATATTTGAATATAAATAATATCTCAATTATATAACATGACAAATAAATAGCTCAAATTGATTTGATCAGTTAAGAAACTTAATTGTGGCATAGTTGTCAGGGACACTACTAAACAAGAATCGTATATCCGCACTTTTGAAGAGCGGGTACTAGGACTGATTTGATTCTGTTCAAATAAAGTCTACTAATCTAGTTTATTGGGCAAAGTGCCTAAAACACTATTTACTTGGTAAAAGTGTAAATGCCACCGATCTGTTAGCCCTACTTCATAGTGAAGTAAGTGGGCCCATGTCTAGCTAGGCTAGAATGGATATGAATATTTCGTGACCTTTACGGATGTGGCATCGCGTATGGTTATGTGTTTCTTTTGAAGAACACAAATCGGAAACTTTCACAGTTTCGACACGAAATAGACAAACAGATCGGCTAGAGTATTGAACCGTCACGGTAAGACCGTAATGAAAAATACTTAAGCAATAAGTTTCTAGTATACATGAAAGAGTATAGTATTCTTTCAAATGAGGACTCCTCTCGGAACACGTCAGTTTGACGGTGTGTCCGAACGGATTAATCGAATTTTGTTAGACATGATAAGGTTAATCACGAGTCGCTCTGAGCTACCATTTCCTTCAACGATAAGCTTTAAACAGTGCAAGAACTTATTTTGAATAAGGTTCCATAATAATCTGTATGACAAATATCATATTAGATATGAACGGGAAAGAAACCGGGTTTCTCATTCCTGATAATTTGGGTATGCTAGGCATATGTTTGGATGATACCAAACTAAAACCCAAATAGGATAAGTGCCAAATGTAGGTCATCCTAGGGATACCATAAGTATTGTACTTATACACCTCACAAGAGAACAATTAGATTGTTGCTCACCATACGTTTTTCCTGATAGGAATACCGATATGCAGTGGTAAGTGGGAGGATAGTATAACTCGATGGAAATCTGAGTAATACTGTTCAAGGCACCGAATCTTAATGGAACACAAATAGTTCATCAAGGATGAGACTATTACCATTAATCTTCGAATACACAAGAACCGCGTAAGTCGGACAGAGTCAGAAAACAACCTGGGGTATGGGTTTCTGATCTAACCTTATAAAGATGTGAATCTTATTGAAGAATACCAACTGACTACGTATGAGGAAATGATACAAGATATCAACTCCCCAATTATGGTAAAGTGCCATATAATCCGAAATGGATTCCATGTATATCAACCAGTTTGGATACTAGTTGATGTACCACAAGACATTGTGCCTAATGGTACTTAAAAGTCTTCTAGGAAGACATACATGGATGGCAACATACCAACGTATAAAGCAAGGCTTTAACGGAAAGGTATCGTTATCAACATTGTGTTGATTACGATTCAACCTTTTACATGTTGCCACGGTAAATCCATTTGGATAATGCTTGTTATTCGATCCATGATTGGATTGAAGCAAGCATTAGGTTCTGGAATTATCGTTTTGATATAATCATAATGGTATATGATTTAATTCAAAACGATAATGATTCTTGTGTAAATAAGAGGGTTAGTAGGAGCGCACTGACAGTGGCTGTCCTATAAAATAATGATAATACGTCATTTCTTGGAAATGATATTCCCATAAAATAAATATCGGCGAAAGCTTGGCTTTCGCAATACTCTCATAGAAACTGTACATTGAAAAATGTACGAGACCTGGTGTATCATACGCTTTAGCATATGGATTCACAAACAGGCCAATCCGAGTGATAGTCACTGGATTGATGTTAAGAACATCCGTTAGTATCTTAGAGAACTAAGGATGCTGTCTTAGTCTATGGAGAAGGAGAACTTGAAGTGACTGGGGTCACTGTAGCAAGTTTCCTATAACCGATAAAGATGACTAAAAGTCGCAAACGGTACTATATAGTTTGAATAACGGTACAGTGAGCTGGAAATCTTCCAAGTAAGATACTGTTACCGAATAAACAACAAATGCGGGTTGTTGCTGCAGCTGAAGCAGCAATAGAAGTCATTTGGGTCGATACAAATCTAATTAGATTAGATATAGTTCTGTTAGCAGCTGAACTAGGCGTCAGAACAGGCTAAAGAATTAATGGTCTCATCAACGATCCAGATACATACTTAGATACTCATCTGATTCATTCGGATCATATATCGTGGCGATGTGATGATCGAATAAATCGCATCAAGATGATAATCTTGCAAATCCGCTGACGAAAGCATTTCTCAGCAGTTTGAGCCAACCGTCATAGTTCGGGTGTAGGACACTTGAGTGACTGGCTATGTGCCAAGTGGGAGATTGTTGGACAAAATGACCCATAGCGTCACTATTTGCACAGATCATTGTGTTGTTGTAGCAAATTAACTATGTGACAAGGAGATTGCACTCTCATCTTTGTGATTAGATCACCATAGATATATAAATGAAGAGAGGTCCCTATGATTAGTTCCTGGACTGAGAATGATATGAGACAGTATCAGTCCCCGAAGGTTTAATCATTAAATATCCCTAGCCGGAGTATTATCGAGACTGGACATCGATAATGCGGAATAGGCTAGTATTGCACTTGTGTGCGTTGTGAGGGCACAACGTCATAGTTCTCATATATATAAGTATCAGATACTTATGCAAGTGCGATAGGAGGTCGTGTTTCACCGATGGTACGGGAAACAGCTTCGCTCTGGATAGACCCCTCGGAATCCCATTGGTATTATGACTATGTGTCTATGGGAGGCCGAAATCAAGGTAGGTGTGTATAGTCTTAACCTGAGACTTACATCGCTAATACTTGCGATAATCGGTAGACTTTGGTCTTGGTGGTACAGGGCTTTAACCGGTTCTGCGTACACCACTTCTGGGTTTATCAAAGAGTCGTAGTGTATTGGGTGTGATGTCAAGACGGAAGTATCACTTCAGTCATAGTGGAGATGATGTCACGCAGGATACGGTACTAGTGCTCTTGAGTGATGCGCATCCAATCATGATATTATGACCAGGTCATGAATATCTGATTATAGAGACTAGTTACCAGACATCCGACATGTGCTTCAGACGGGGCAGACACTTATCCAGCCCCAGCCCTAGCACGTGACTATCCGATACTAGGACGATATACATAATACTACGGTATACTACGCTTGATACAGATCTATATATTCCTGTAAGAATATTTCTGGAGAATTGGGTAGGCATGGCGCTTTGCTAGAAGCCAACCTTGTCTTGTAAATCGGTATAAACGTAGTACGAGGTACTTACGTGTTTGGATAGTCCGACGACCATATTTACTGCCAACATATCCGGGGATCTCATGGGTCGCTTCCCAAAGATTCACCGATGACGTATGACTCGCACTTTAATTAATCTGGGATTAATTCGATGAGAGAGAAAATTAATCGAATTAATCCCAGATTAATTTTCTCTCTCTTCTAATTAATCCCAAATTAATTTAGAGTGCGAGTCATACGTCATCGGTGAATCTTTGGGAAGAGACCCATGAGATCCCCGGATATGTTGGCAGTAAATTCGGTCGTCGGACTATCCGAACACGTAAGTACCTCGTACTACGTTTGTACTGATTTACAAGACAAGGTTGGCTTCTAGGAAAGCACCATGCCTACCCAATTCTCCAGAAATATCCTTACAGGAATAAAAGATCTATATCATGTGTAGTATACGTAGTATTGTGTATGTCGATCCAGTATCGGATGATCACGTGCTAGGCCTGGGGCTGGAATTATGTCTGCCCCTTACGATGCACATGTCGGATGTCTGGTAACTAGTCTCTATAATCAGATAAACATGACCTTGTCATTTTATCCCGATGACTGCAGTACTTAAGAGTACTAGTACTGTATCCTACGTGACCATCATCTTGTTGGTGTTTGCTATGGTCCCATGATCATTAAACAAGCATGAAACATGTGTGAATACAAATCAACGAAGTTGCGGAATACTCACATCGATCGGTTGAACGACGCGGAGACGAACAAAACTGAAATTCTGCTCACTGGTTCTCACTGTAGTCCACTGCTGTTGAGTCTCCATTTTCGGTTTTGATCATCAAGAATCCAAGCTCCAAGCTTCGTCAAATGATTCCCGGCTCATGGGTGGACTTCCCTATCACCTTCGCATGACTTCGTAGTGTGCTAGCACTCCCGATTTTGCTATAAAATCGTGACTCTAAGCTTCCATTTTCCTCTTGGCTCACGACAGTTCACTGCCAAACCAGTGAAGAAATTTGCTCCATGGGCGTTTGAGAGAGAGAGAGATGAAGTGAGAGAGAGATGATTTTGGTTGATGGCTAAAGTGTATCTAATACACTTATGTGAATTTCAAATTCATTTCATGTGAATTTGGCTTTCAAAAAGTCAAGCAATTAAAGCCAATCAACCTCCATCAACTCACATCACTAATGAATAGTAACTTGCGTCAATCACTCAAAGTGAAAGACATGCATCACTTGATTGACGAATGATGTGACACTAGTTGCGACTAGTGATTTGACGCTTGATTTGACTTGCGTGCCGCATTCGAATTCGAAATGCGAATGCACTCGTAAACAATCACGTGCTCGGGTTCGCTAATTCCAAATTAATGAATTTTCTGTTGCGTCGTAATTAAATGATTACGCCTAGCGAAATCACTATTCACGTTGCTAACGAATTAATTCTAAATTAATTTGTTCGCCAGAATTAAAATCTAATTTTAATTCCGCGTCGAAATCCAATTTCATTTAATATATCAAATATATTAATTAATCGATTAATTCCAAATTAATCGTTATCTCTCTTTAATTGATATTTTATCCCAGATAAAATATCTCTGTAATTAATCCCAGATTAATTTTCTCTCTTCTAATTAATCCCAGATTAATTTAGAGTGCAAGTCATACGTCATCGGTGAATCTTCGGGAAGCGACCCATTAGATCCCCGGATATGTTGGCAGTAAATTCGGTCGTCGGACTATCCGAACACGTAAGTACCTCGAACTACATTTATACCGATTTACAAGACAAGGTTGGCTTCTAGCAAAGCGCCATGCCTACCCAATTCTCCAGAAATATCCTTAGAGGAATAAAGGATCTGTATTAGGCGTAGTATACGTAGTATTGCATATTTTGATCCAGTATCGGATGATCACGTGCTAGGCCTGAGGCTAGAATTGTGTCTGCCCCGTACGAAGCACATATCGGATGTCTGGTAACTAGTCTCTATAATCGGATAAACATGACCTTGTCATTTTATCCCGATGACTGCAGTACTTAAGAGTACTAGTACCGTATCCTACGTGACTGATGAGCGGAAAATATATCAATATTTACCGCCCCTTTAACTTAATATTTTGTTTATTTTCTCGGGTTTGATGAACATTTTGATGTGTTTTAGTTTATTTTGCAGATAAAATAATATCGGGTCTCAATGAAATCATTTAGGACGAAATATGGGTCAAATAAGGGCAATTATTGGACATGATATTTTAATTTTGGAGATTGGAAACTTGAAATGGCGTTTTAACGAAGTGCAGTTTTGGAAATTCCAATTTTGTGCATCTGTCGTATTTTCGGTATAAACTCTTACTCGGATATCGGATTGAGCTGATTCAAGTTCCAGATTAAAGAAGACTCAAAGATCTACAACTTTGAAAGACAAAATAATTTCGAATTCGGAATATTGCATGCCCGAAATTGATGAACCATCCAGAAGTGTGTTGTGTGTAATTATTAAAGTCATTTTCAATCATTTTCAAAGCAAAAAATAAATTAATAAATAAATAATTAAAATTATCAAATCACCACCAAACATGATAAGCAATTAGTGGAGCAATTAATAATGGATTTGGTGGAGCAATTAGTGGAGCAATTAATAATGGATTTGGTGGATGATTTGATGGAGGCAAAATTTTGCCTATAAATACCAAGTCATTTCATTTGTAAAATATATACTTTCTTCTAAGGAATTCCTTAAGAATACTAAGAAGATTGTATCTTGTTTGTTTATTTACAGCTTTTAGTAATTAATTTCCGCTTTCGCACTTTCTTTTCTTTACTTTTCTGTTTTTACTTTTCAGTAATGAGGAGGTAATTCCCCTTTGCTGGGGTAAAAGGTAAAACTTTTATTACTAATATTTAGATTAATCTCCTTTAATTATAATATATAAACTAGCTAAAACCTGACTTAATGAGGATACCGCCATATTGGTCGGTTGGTAATTATTTAAATTGGTTTTAACCTGACTAAACTAGATACCACCTGATTGGTCGGTTGGTATTAATTATTAATTTGACTTAATCTGGATACCGCCTACTCGGCTGGTTGGTAATTATCATGCAAAGTTAATATATTACATTAAGGGAGATATCTAAAATAGAAGTAATAAAAGTGGATCCTTTTACCTCAGTATTTTCTTTTGTTGTACTTTTACTTTATTTACTTTTCAGCAATTTACTTTTCAGCATTTACTTTTCAACAATTTATTTTCAGCATTTACTTTTCAGCAATTTACTTTTCAGCATTTACTTTTCAGTAATTTACTTTTCAGCATTTACTTTCAGCATTTAATTTTCAGTATTTAAATTCATCATTTACTTTCCGTCATTTACTTTTCAGCAATTTACTTTTCAGCTTTTACTTTATGTCTTTTACTTTCAGCATTTTTATTTTATGTCTTTTATTTTTAAGTTTTTACTAGCCCTAGTTATGTGTTAGTTATCTGGGGTTGTGATGAATTCTAATATCACCGGTTTATAAGGGGTTATTTTATAGTTTGGGTAATTTAAAGGTTTACTTATTAAGTCTTAAGCTTAATGCTTCTTGTTGTCTGATCACCAATAAGATTGATGTGGTAAATCTAAAATGAACTAGACATAGGGATTTTAGATTTCAGCCTTAGACTTAATAGCCCACAATCTTCCTTGAGGATAGATAACCTTTTAATAGATTTCCTTACAGGATAGACATATACCTGTCGGGCGGGGGTAGCCATAATTGGAACTTAAACTTAATGAATCCAGATAATTTGGTTGACATAGACATATGGTTCAATTGGGTTAAACTGGGTATTTGCGTCTGACCATCGACATAGGCTTTTGCATAATTTCGTGTTCCAGGTTAGTAAACTGATTTATTACACAAACATAAAATAATCACTTCATCTTTTGAAAGATATTAGAATGATTCACAACCCTAGATCTTTGTGTCTTTTGTTATTTTCCTTAGTATTTTCTATTTTTTATTTTATTTATTTTAATTAAGGAAAACCACATTCAAGAAATCAAACAATCATTCTCTTCTCCATTTAATTAGATATTTGT
Organism: Zanthoxylum bungeanum; assembly: GCA_019454045.1. Lineage (NCBI taxonomy): Eukaryota > Viridiplantae > Streptophyta > Magnoliopsida > Sapindales > Rutaceae > Zanthoxylum > Zanthoxylum bungeanum. The sequence goes on from SKCR01047380.1 coordinate 25,199, forward strand.
AATTAAATATATTCAATAATTAATAACAACAGTAGGAATTAAGTCCTCGTGGGATCGATATTTTTATACTACTTGAATGATATATGTGCTTGCGTTATACGTGTGTGTTTACGCCGGTCAGTGACCATCATCTCTATATGACTGGAGTGACACTTCCATCTTGACATCACACCCAACACACTACGATTCTCAATATACCCAGCATAGGCGTACACAGAACCTGTTAAAGCCATGGACGACCACAACCAAAGTATATTGATTGTCGCAAGTATTAGCGGTGCAAGTCTCAGGTTAAGACCAAATACACATACCCTGATTTATGACTTCCATAGACACATAGTCGTACTACCAATGGAATTCCAAGGGGGTCTTATCCAGAGCGAAGCTGTTTCCCGTACCATCGGTAAAACACAACCACTTGCATGAGTATCCTATACCCAAACATATAAGAACTATGTCGTTGTGCCCTCACAACGCGCACAAGTGTAATACTAGTCTTTTACGTATTTATCAATGTCCAATCTCAATAATACTCTGACTATGGATATTTAATGATTTATCCTTCGTGTATTGATATTGTCTCATATCATTCTCAATCCAGGAACAAATCACAAGGACCTCTTATCATTTATACATCTAATCATAAATGATAAGAGTGCAATCTCCTTTGTCACATAGTTAATTTGTACAACAATACCATGATCTGTACAAATAGTGACGCTGTGGGTCATAATTGTCCAACAATCTCCCACTTGGCCTATAGCCAGTCACTCGAGTGTCTGACACCCGAACTATGTACGGTTGGCTCAAATTACTGAGAAAAGGCTTTCGTCAGCGGATTTGCATGATTATCATCTGATGCGATTTATTCGATCATCACAATCGCCATGATGTATGATCCGAACGAATCAGATGAATATCAAAGTATATATCTGGATCGTTGATGAGACCATTAATTCTTTAGCCTGTGTTGACACCTAGCTCAGCTGCTAACAGAATTATATATAATCTAATTAGATTTATTATCGACCCAAATGGCTTCTATTGTTGCCTCAGCTGCAGCAATATTCCGCATTTGTTGTTTATACGGTAACAATATCTTGCTTGGAAGATTTCCAGCTCACTGTACCGTTATTCAAACTTTGTAGTACCGTTTGCGACTTATAGTCGTTTTATCGGTTTAGGAAACTTGCAGTAGTGATCCCAGTCACTTCAAGTTCTCCTTCTCCATAGTATAAGACATCATCCTTAGTCCTCTTAGATACTAATAGATGTTCTTAACATCAACCCAGTGACTATCACTTGGATTGGCATGTTTGTGAATCCTTATGCTCAAAGCGTATGAGACACCAGACAACGTACATTTTTCAATGTACGAGTTCTCGGAGTGTTTTCTCGAAAGCCAAGCTTTCACCGATAATATTATGGGAATATCATTTCCAAGAAATGACATATTATCATTATTTATAGGACAGTCACTGTCAGTGCGCTCCCACTAACCCTCTTATATACACTAGAATCATTTTTCGTTTTGAATTAAATCATACTCCATTATGATTACATCAAAACGATAATTCCAAGAACTTATGCTTGCTTCAATCCAAACATGGATCAGACAACCTGCAAACCTTGTTTGCTAGTTTAGGTATGACAAAACCGATAGGATGTTGTAAACGTCCTCCGAAAGGTTTCCTTTTACGGAAAATGATTTTCCCGTTAAGCTGACATATTTCATAAATGAAACATGCAGCATTAGCAAGCATTATCCAAATGGATTTACCGTGGCAACAGGTAAAATGTTGAATCATAATCAACACAATGTTGATAACGATACCTTTCCGCTATAGCCTAGCTTTCATTTAATATATCAAATATATTAATTAATTGATTAATTCCAAATTAATCATTATCTCTCTTTAATTGATATTTTATCCCAGATAAAATATCTCTGTAATTAATCCCAGATTAATTTTCTCTCTCTTCTAATTAATCCCAGATTAATTTAGAGTGCGAGTCATACGTTATCGGTGAATCTTCGGGTACCGACCCATGAGATCCCCAGATATATTGGTAGTAAATTCGGTCGTCGGACTATCCGAACACGTAAGTACCTCGTACTACATTTATACCGATTTACAAGACAAGGTTGGCTTCTAGCAAAGCGCCATGCCTACCCAATTCTCCAGAAATATCTTTACAAGAATAAAGGATCTGTATCAGGCGTAGTATACGTAGTATTGGTTATTTCGATCCAGTATCGGATGATCACGTGCTAGGCCTGAGGCTGGAATTGTGTCTGCCCCGTACGAAGCACATGTCGTATGTCTGGTAACCAGTCTCTATAATCAGATAAACATGACCGTGTCATTTTATCCCGATGACTGCAGTACTTAAGAGTACTAGTACCGTATCCTACGTGACCAACATCTCCATATGGCTGGAGTGACACTTCCGTCTTGACATCACACCCAACACACTACGATTCTCAATATACCCAGCATAGGCGTACACAGAACCTGTTAAAGCCCTGGACGACCACAACCAAAGTATATTGATTGTCGCAAGTATTAGCGGTGCAAGTCTCAGGTTAAGACCAAATACACCTACCCTGATTTATGACTTCCATAGACACATAGTCATACTATTAATGGAATTCCAAGGGGGTCTTATCCAGAGCGAAGCTGTTTCCCGTACCATCGGTAAAACACAACCACTTGCATAAGTATCCTATACCCAAACATATGAGAACTATGTCGTTGTGCCCTCACAACGCGCACAAGTGTAATACTAGTCTTTTACGTATTTATCAATGTCCAATCTCGATAATACTTTGACTATGGATATTTAATGATTTATCCTTCGTGGACTGATATTGTCTCATATCATTCTCAATCCAGGAACAAATCACAAGGACCTCTTATCATTTATACATCTAGGTGATCTAATCACAAATGATAAGAGTGCAATCTCCTTTGTCACATAGTTAATTTGTACAACAATACCATGATTTGTACAAATAGTGATGTGATAAGTGCATGAAAATGTACTTTGAAACATCACTTATTCTGATTTATTGCTAAGTATTAGTCCTATATCTTATATTTTGTTGCATAATTTTCATTATTACATAAATTTAGAAAGTATCTATTATTTGAATTAATATTAGTAATTTTTCTCATTATTATTTGTAGGATTTAAAAGGGAAAAAGAGATTAAAAGCAGCGAGAGGAATTAGAAAACAAAGTAGACTTTGACCGAACAATAAGAAGAAGAAAAGAAGAGTGGAGTGAATTGTTTAAAGAGTGGGCCATAGGTTTGACCAAACAAAGAGAAGGGAGAAAGCTGCTACAAAGTGGCGTGAAGGCAAAACTTAAAGAGGAAACAAGTGGGGCCGCAGGCTTTGGAGAGAGAATTGAAGAGAGAGTTTGAGAGACAGCCTAAATTGTTGACTTCACTAAACAAGAAGGAAAATCACGTGGGCTTACTTGGCTTAGGGTTCAATGAGTTTATTATAAAAAGCCATGCAAATTGAGAAATAGGGGGCTGCTGCGCATAAAATAATTATAATTAGAGAGCAGGCCGAGAGCTCCAGGCTGCGGAAGGCAGCTGCGCAAAACAGAGAACCAGCCGAGAGGCTGCTGCGTGCGTGAAGAGCCCTTGCTGCGCATAGAGAGGGCAGTCAGAGCCGAAAAAGAAGAAATCAGAGCGAAGTACTCGGGACACGGAGCCATGATAATTCAGAGCAATAATTCTCTCCAATCCCGGGTTATTTTTATTTCTTTTATGGGGAACTAATCCCCTGGGCAAAGTTAGGGATGAACTCTTGTGTTGGATTTTATTATTTGTGTTTTTGATTCCTACGAACCTTTTAATTGTTTAATAAAATTAATGGTTGTTATTTTCTATCATCTTTTGATTTATTAATCCAGAAATTATATTTTGTCAAATCCCATATAGATCCAGTCATGCTTCTTCTATGTGTGGTTTGCGAATTTAATTGTGACTGGTAAAGTTGTTTTGCGTGTTGGTCTTCTGCTGCAGTATTGCCTGAGGGTATATTGTCGACGTTAGATAGCTCGTAACGATGGCTTTTGTGTGCTGTTAACATAGGGAAAATAATCATTAATTACCTTAGATTTTGAATATGTGTAGAATTGAATATTTTCCGATTGTTGGTTTGGGATGTGAAACCTTCAATTGTGTAATAAAAGGAATCAATAACTAAATATAGGAGTTCGATGCAAGAGGGATTCCCGAAACTTTGTCATATCTCTCTGCCATTATCTTTTATTATCATTGCATTATTTTATTTATCTTTATTTTTAATTACCAATTTTATCTTCTTATTTATTAAGTTACCGTTAATGTTTTTGTTTGAGTAAATTAGTTCCTGTAACCATCTCTCTGAGGAATCGACACCCCAGCTATACTGCGATAACCGCGAGTCATATTTGGGCGTAATCAAAATTTGGCGCCGTTGCCGGGGAGACGGTTTACAAGCAAAAGGACCAGGTTTGCTTAGTCAATAACGAAGCGGTAACTTCGTTCCATTTTTTTTATTATTAGTATTTTTTTTTATTTTATTCATTTACTATTCGCTTATTTATTTTCTTTTAGTATTTTAGTTTTTTTTATTCTTAGTTAGTTCTTTTTATTTTTTCTAGTATTTTGTTTAGTATTTAATTTAGTTATTTTATTTCTCGTATTATTTAAGCTTCATTGCATGTCTAGACGTAGGGATATATTTGGTAGATTTGTTAGGGCTGAAGAGGAAAGCTCAGATTCTGAGAATATATTTGAAAATCATTTTTCTACACAATCCACGTCTAGCGCACATAACATGAGTGAATACGAGAGACCACCTATGAGGACTCTTGAAGAGTACCTCCACCCAACTCGCACAGTTATACCATCGTGCATAATGTTTCCTCCTAATGCACCACACATAGACTTTAGGCCTGGAATGATACAATATCTTCCAACTTTTCACGGTTTAGAGAGCGAGAATCCTTACGTGCACATTAGGGAATTTGAAGAGGTAGTAGCAACCTTCCATGACCGGTTTGGAACCACTGACACAATTAGACTTAAGTTCTTTCCCTTTGCCCTTAAGGATAGAGCTAAGAGCTGGTTGTATTCTTTAAGACCTAGGTCAATAGGATCGTGGGGCGAGATGACCCATGCATTTTTCGACAAATTTCCCACACCATAAGACTAATGCCTTGAAAAGAAAAATCTCCACCTTTCCCAGAGAGACAGTGAGACCCTTTATGAAACGTGGGAGAGGTATAAAGAGTTGTTAGCTAGTTGCCCTCACCATGGATATGAGAGTTGGCGTTTAGTAAGCTATTTCTATGATGGATTGACACCTATAGGGAGCGCCAATTCGTTGAGACAATGTGCAATGGTGAGTTTATCCGAAAGGACCCTGATGAGACACTCGAGTATTTAGATGACCTAGCTAAGAAATCTCATACTTGGACTGGACCCAATGCCGTAGATAACACTGATTTGACACACACTTTTTCTAGCAGAAGCCTACAACACTTTAGGGAAGATGATAGCCTTAAGACACAAGTTGAGCTGTTAACTAGACAAATAGGAGCCTTAATAGCCAAAGACAGCAAGACAATGCATTCAGTAGCCCAGCTAGAATCCCAAGAGTGTCCCGTGTACAGTGAGATGAGGGGTACAAATGAGGAAAATTACAGTACTTTAGGGATGTACCATAACCCTTATACACCATATCCAGATACCTATAATCCTAGTTGGAGGAACCACCCCAACCTTAGTTGGAAGCAAGAGTCTTATCAGCCTACCCAGACACCACAACCTAGGAGTTACAGTACCCCACAGTATCACACATCTACCATTCCTAGGAATTCTTTAGAGAATACTATGAAAGCATTTATGGAGGCCCAAAACGCCATTGTGGAAGCCCAGAATAAAACAAATCAAAGGATTGAGTCGTTGATAGTTCAGGTAACTGAAGACCAAAAGGAAATTAAGAGTCAAATCTCTAAATTGACTAATGTCCTGAGTGTGTAAGAACAAGGAAAATTATCATCCGAAACTCAACCTAATCCATTAGGTCAGCACATGGCACAGGTTAATCATGGGGTATCCAGTATAGGAGGTGTTAATGCCATAATCACTAGGAGCAGTAAAGAGGTATGGATACAGCATACTTCCAACACTATAGGTGACCCTAAGGATGATAGTGCCAACACCTCCAAGAGAGAACAAGTGTCACATTTCCAAGTTAGAGTACCATCTCCTCAAGAGCTTAACAGTTTACATCTCGAGAAACAACCACAGGGTGAGGGTGAGTGTCATTTGTCATACATGCTAGGAACAGTCCAGCCAAAAATATCTTTTCTGCAACTTGAATTAAATCCTCTTGAGCTAAAACTGATCCCAAAGAACCGAAAAATGAGAAAAATGAGAGTTAATGCTCAATTAAGATGATGCCTGTGAGATTAAAAAGGACATTGAGAAAAATTTTCTATACGAAGAGTCCAAGATTTCAACAACCTCCAGACCTAAGAGGACCCATGAATACACTGCCTCAGCTAGACAAACATTCCCTCGTGTGTCTTTATCAGTACGCTAGATGGAAACCACCATGACAACTTGAGTGTTTACGTCTGGCTGAAGACATTAAACTTAGCGCTAGCGGGGAGGCAACCCTTGCTTATGCATTTTATTTTAATTTATTTATTTATTTCTTTAGTTTTACTTTATTGTGTGCTAATTGCATGTTTTATTTTTATTGTTTGCATGAGTGTTTATGCAGGAGTTAGCACAACCTACACAGCCACACAGCCAAAGTCTCGCCAGCAGGAACCTGATCAACTCCGCGCCTGGTAGTGTTGTTCCGTAATGATTTTTCTTTACATTTATCTTACATTGAGGACAATGCAAGTTTTAAGTGTGGGGGTGTATGCATGCGCATGATAATACCTATCTTAAATACATGTTATTCTAATTTTTTTTTTTTTGTTTTAGTCCTTGATAGTTAAACATAGGTCATATGATGATATGTTTGTGTTGTTAGGATGAAATCTTAGAAACGATAAGTCCTTTAATGCACTTTTATCTGATGCTTTGAGTAGTTTATCTATGTTAGACTCGTAAGCACTTAATTATGGGTTTTTAGCAGTGGAAACCTGAGTAGTTAGCAAGATGACTAGTTGAAGAAATTGTATGTCGATGAATGACCGTTTGCTTAGATATCTATCCTGAATTGCTTATGTTATGACGTATGGTATGGTTGAAAATAAAAGAAAAAGTCTCTGAAAAATAATAGAAATAAACCACCTATAACCGATAAGCGTGAAGCTACCCATGGGCGAGTAGTAGGACCACCATGAGGAGAAATGCTACCTTAAAGGGTAGGTGTGTTAAAAAAAAAGAGAAAGAAAAGAAAAATGCAAAAAGGAGAAATTGAAAAGAGAGACAAGAAAAAAAGAGAAATCATACCATATTGAGCACAGAAAAGCAATTGCAGAACTTAATTGAGATATCTAGGTTGGTTTGACCTATCGATCCCAATTTTTAAACGAAATCATTGAGTTGACATGTCTGGGAATAAAGCTGTGAATGAACCTAATCACACACACACTTTGAGTCAGACTTAGATGATTTATTCAAATATTTGGATTTGAGTTGCATTGAGTACTTTGAAGGTTCTCTGATTTCATTACTAAGCATTCTTTGAGGACAAATTTTGTGAAACTATTGGGACTAGTTAATTTTTATTTTTATTTTTATTTTTCCATGACTGTGTGTTTTGAATGATGTGTGGGTGTCGTCGCTGTAAGCCCTCACGAGACTATAACTCGTCCACTAGGGACACCTAGGGGTTTAAAGGCTTGTTGCATACGCTAAATGCAATCGTGAACCCTACGAAAGTGGCTTAGATAGTTTTATTTATTTAGTTATTTAGTTTTTATTTTATTTTACGCTTGAATTGCTAGAGACTAGCAATAAGCTGGTTGGGGGTTGTGATAAGTGCATGAAAATGTACTTTGAAACATCACTTATTCTGATTTTATTGCTAAGTATTAGTCCTATATCTTATATTTTGTTGCATAATTTTCATTATTACATAAATTAGAAAGTATCTATTATTTGAATTAATATTAGTAATTTTTCTCATTATTATTTGTAGGATTTAAAGGAAAACACTACAAGAAAAAAGGCTTTTACTGATACTAAATTAGTGTCAGTAAAGGGTTTTAACTGACACTATATAAATGTGTCAGTGTTGCCGCAGCCAGAAATCACTGACACTAGTTTCTAGTGTCAGTGATTCTTAGTGTCAGTAACGTTAATACTGTAGTATCAGAAAATTATTGACACTATGGTATCAGTAATCTCTCACACTATTTTAGTGTCAGTAAATTATTGACACTATAACATCAGTATTTAGTGATACTATAGTGTCAGTAAATTTTGTTACTGCAGTATCAGTATATCGCATATATTTGATTTTTAGTGTCAGTAATTATTGTTACTATAGTATCAATATCCGACAATATCTTTTAAAATTTAAAAATCGTATTATTTCACAATTATATTTCTTATTTTTTGTAATTAAATTAATCATAAAAAAAAAAATATATAATATATAATATAATATTATATATCAACTCAATGAAATAAAAACTAAAAAATTACATTTATATAAAATTCGCAATATAATAGATTAATCGTATTAATCAATTCAACAGTATCACATGATGAATACAAAAACTTCATAGACAATCTTTAAATTAACATATATATATTTCAAAAACTACTCTCTACTCAAAGTCCCACCAAATGTCATGCCCCCACCAAAATTCATGATACTTGTTGAGAAGCCTGCAACAATCCCCCAACAATATGATATCTGGCACAAAATCTGAAATTATAAACCAAATGTTAAGAATTAGATGGACTTCCAAAAAAAATCGATATCTTCATAAATAAAAACATTAAATACATCCAAAAAAAAATACAAAATATAAATACAAAATATAACCCTAATCTAATTTTTGTCACATAAAGCACTTATTGACAATAACCATACCAACACCTAAGAGCATGCATATAAAAAACCAAATGGCATCCATAATAACAAGTTGTATCTTTCATACCGCTACATAATCACCAAAACAAACAATCAATAACACAATAAAAAGCATGGAAACAAAGAGAAACATCTAGGGCATAGGCTAGTATTGCCCAAAATCCTACATTTGAATTCATCAATTTACACACTTTTACAAGCAATCATGTCGGCTTCATTCCTCAGAATATACTCTAACGCATTGTCCAAAAACCTAAGAATATGATATGAGAATATTGCACGTTCAATAATTCATTTTCCAATCAATACCTAGTCTGTCTCTTCTTCTGGAGTGTTATTCCCATTCTGCTCTTCCTGCAAAGGCAGATCTGCTGCAGCATGGGCTACTTCTGCTTGTACAAATTGGCATGCAAAAGTAGAGTCAGCCAGACTAGAATCAGATGGAGACATGGAAAATAGTGATTATATAATATCAAGCTTGCCTTCGAAGAAATTAATAAAAACAAAGACACGTCCATAACTATTTAAAATAAAACAGAACCTACAAGCCCCTTCATGGATCCGCAAAAGAAATTTTGAAGAGCATGAAATCTTCTCTACAAACCACTAATAAATGACTTAATATCCATGTCATGCGATGGTTAGAGAAATACTACGTCAGGCCAAGACTAGCAAGGAACGGTCAGAACTAACCTTTATCAGCAAATGCGGAATCAAAAATGACCTCAGTAAGATGCTGCTTCAAGAAAACCTGGACACAACAATGCAGTTTATTAACGTGTAATTCCAATTACAAAATCAACTGCTTTTCAAAGAGGCAAATAAATCAGAAACCCTTACATATCAACAAAATGACAAATAATCATTACTTTTGCCTCAAATGTATAGTACTAAGATTTTATTCCATCAGGAACAAAAATGCAGTGATAACAAACAACAGTAATCAAAAATAATTTTATAACGCTGTTCTAGATAAGTTGCCCAAATACAAATTGTACTGTTACAAGCAACATCATGAATTATAATTCAGGAACGTACCGCAGAAAGAAGTTGCCGTGTCTTCACATCCCAAAAGCGCAAATAGCTATCCGGCCCTAAAACAATTCAAGTTGTTACTCCAGTTGAATATAAAAAGAAATAATCTTGGTTCCAAAACTGTGAAACCAAAAGGGATAGTGTAGTTTAAATGTAGAGGACCTTGCAATATACTCACCACATGATATATGACAAACGTCCATACACTGAAAAGTAGTGTGTGTTATATGTTCCTATTGCATTCGAATGTGTATAACATGAATTCATTCATTAATAGCGAATAATTATTACCTCATTGACGCCAAATTTAGGGCAGAAGAATCGGCTATAAAAATCAAATCCAGAGTCTGGTGGAGCAAGCCCTGAAACAATTATACCTCTTCCAGGACATTTTTGTATCTCACCAAACAGTGGCTGCAAGTCTGCAACTGATTTTGCTGATGGGAGCACCACCAATTCGTCACAGAACAAAATCAGTGACGAATTGGTTCTCTAGGAAATCAACAATGTGCAAAAAATGTCAGCAAATATGAACTTGTAAATACAGTTCTCCCTGCAAGGCACCTATTGATAATTTAACATTTGAATATTCATGAAATAGAATGTTTAATCAATACATTATCAGTGCAATTCCTGAGGCAATTAATTTGGCAGAGAAAAAAAGCAATCCACTCTGACATTCCAGCCTACAAACACCATGTCTTATTCTCTATAGAACTCATTTCCAAATTTAAGCATAAACTGTATGAATATCTTTAAGTACTAAAGCATTAAAACAACCAGCCAGAGGTAGTAATAGTTATATGTTTTGCTACAAAACAAACCTCTTCAGTCAGCCATTGTAGAGTGTCCCAATCAATCTCTTCATGAATAAAGGCTTCTTCATATCTAGATAATCCAAGACTGTGCAGAAATTCAACGAAAGGTGAAACATCAACAACTTTATGAGGGGACGGACCCAAACCAACACCAATTTTTTGTTCTAATCGAGTTCCCCTTTCATCCTTATGAAAAAAACCTAGAGCAAATATTGTATAATCAGTACTCACTTCAAAATAACAAATTTATTATAAAAGACTAAAAGAAAAAAAAAACGTAAGCTTGTGTGCTTGATGAAATTTTGAAGCTTACATCTTGAGCTTGGTTCTCGCATTTGTCGAGACAATTATTTGTATGAACCTGTCTCAGTTCCTCATTCAGATCCGAAATGTCAATTCCGCACAGCGGACACTGAACAGGCTCATATACTTTGTTACAATTAACATCATTTTCTCGCATAACTTGAGTAACACATCAAGCTCCGTATCTTCTTCTTCCTCTCCTCCTCAGATTCCTCATTCAAGACACAATCCGCTGCTTTCAATCTCAACAACCTAGACTCCACAGAATTACGTAAATACCCTTCGTTTACCTTCAAACTTTGCCTTTTCTCCTCAAGCTCAGGCGAGAGGTTGCTATCGTCACAAACAACTTGACGAGTACAGTCAATGGTCGACGAAATTGATTCCAAGCTGCAAGTTTCATCTGTGTTAAAACAAAACCCCTCGATAATGTTCTCCTTTCCGGGATTGAGAACAGGCTTGGGTTTCTTTGATGGGCCAATTTGGTACTGCATTGGAGAAGGCTTTAGAACTTTAGTATATGTAATCAGCAGGCTGAAACAACCACCGAGGATGAACTCTTGACTTAAACAATCCAAAACTGTAGCCCCCCCATCACCTAATTCTGAATGTGAATGCACACCACAATAACCATCTCCTCAAAATCAATATAAAAAAGCTTCCACAGTTATGAACTCAACCAACAAATTATTTGGATACTAAATTTTAAAATCTACAGAATGGACACAAAAGAACTGAAATAATAGTACATTCCATTTACTCTATAGCAAAAATGGTGATTCAATACAAGACCATCAAAAATCCATCTAAAGAAAAGAAATGCAGCTGCAATCACTCTCCATATCAATGATGGGCACATAACATTATTCACACAAGATAGACAATAATATACCAACTGAACTTAATTAATTGACATAACTAAGTGAAAATGCAAAAGAAACTATACATCAAATGAAAAGGGTGTGATTTTTTTTCAAATTCAATAAAAAGAAACCTAATTTCTAAAATGCAGGACAAATCTAAATATTGATTCAAGAATTTCATGTACCCAAGACCCAATCACTGAGCAGAAACTAAAGATCATTTATTAAAATAACTTATAAAGAATTAATTCATTTATTAAAATAACTTATAAAGAATTAAATTTCAGTTTTAAAAAAATCCATCAAAATTTGGAGCAATACCCTCACAACAGCAGTGATATCCCTAAGAGGCGTCCTTGGGTACCAAGAAGGTAATACAGAGCGGCCCCTCTCGAGCACTTCCCAGTGGCTTATTCTCTCTCCCTATTGGTCCACGTGTCACCGACGCAGATCCAAACGCATTCCTCCTTCCACGTGCAACGCCACTACTACTACTCGGGGTCCCCAATCCGCCACCACCTCTTCCAGCAACTCTCGTTTGAACACGTGGCGTCGCAGCAGCAGCTGCTCTACCGAGTGGAGATCCGAGTGGATTTGGAGTATTTTCCGGTTCGTCGTGAAAGATTCCGAGAACACCGTGCCGTCTTTGAGCAAAGGCGATCGCGACGTCCACCGGCCTCACGAGTCTGTCACGTGCCTCTGGCATTGCTGCTTCGTTTCTTGATTTCTTCCGAAACTGCAAAAGAACAAGATGGTGAATTACCAAGAAAACGAAGTTTTCATAAATTCCAGCATCGTCTTTAAAGAAACCGAGAAACGTCACATTTTCCAGCAAATCAAAATACTGTCGTAGAAGGAGATACGATTTGAGAAGAGAAATGAAAAGAAACCCAAGTGAAAGAAACTGAAATTATTAGGGTTTCACTTTGTTTTATTTGTGTTTAAAATTTATTTAGTACTTTAAAGAATCTTTTTATTTAAGGAACAAAAGTCACGATTTGGCCTAGTGGTAAAGCCTTACACTAGAAAAAAGTTTATTTAATGGTTACAATTTCGAGTCCCAGCAGACTTAAGGAAATAATTTTTTTTAATTTTTTTTACTGATACTAAGGTATCATTAATTACTGACACTAAATTTACTCATACTCTAGTGTCAGTAATATATGCGAAAAACGTCACTTCCGCGAGGTGTTGGTTCGACTCCAGACGACTACACGTTTTTTTTTTTTTTATTTCTTACTGATACTATGGTAATAGTAATTACTGACACTAAAATCGCTGATACCATAGTGTCAGTAATTATTGATATTTAAGTGAAAAACACGGAAATAGGCGTATTTACACGTCGTTTCTGACACTTTTAGCCTAGTGTCACTAACCTTAGTGTCAGTAAAGGCCTTTTTTCTTGTAGTGAAAGAGATTAAAAGCAGCGAGAGGAATTTAGAAAACAAAGTAGACTTTGACCGAACAATAGAAGAAGAAAAGAAGATGGCGTGAATTGTTTTTAAAGAGTGGGCATAGGTTTGACCAACAAAAGAAGGGAGAAAGCTGGCTACAGTGGCGTGAAGAAAAACTTAAAGAGAAACCATGGGCCGCAGGCTTTGAGAGAGAATTGAAGAGAGTTTGAGAGACAGCCTAAATGTTGACTTCACTAACAAGAAGGAAATCACTGGGCTTACTTGGCTTAGGTTCAATGAGTTTATTATAAAAAGCCATGCAAATTGAGAAATGGGGCTGCTGCGCATAAAATAATTATAATTAGAGAGCAGGCCGAGAGCTCCAGGCTGCGGAAGCAGCTGCGCCAAAACAAGAACCAGCCGAGAGGCTGCTGCGTGCGTGAAGAGCCCTTGCTGCGCATAGAGAGGGCAGTCAGAGCCGAAAAGAAGAAATCATAGCGAAGTACTCGGGACACGGAGCCATGATAATTCAGAGCAATAATTCTCTCCAATCCCGGGTTATTTTTATTTCTTTTACTGGGAACTAATCCCCTGGGCAAAGTTAGGGATGAACTCTTTGTTGGATTTTATTATTTGTGTTTTTGATTCCTACGAACCTTTTAATTGTTTAATAAAATTAATGGTTGTTATTTTCTATCATCTTTTGATTTATTAATCCAGAAATTATATTTTGTCAAATCCCCTATAGATCCAGTCATGCTTCTTCTATGTGTGGTTTGCGAATTAATTGTGACTGGTAAAGTTGTTTTGCGTGTTGGTCTTCTGCTGCAGTATTGCCTGAGGGTATATTGTCGACGTTAGATAGCTCGTAACGATGGCTTTTGTGTGCTGTTAACATAGGGAAATAATCATTAATTACCTTAGATTTTGAATATGTGTAGAATTGAATATTTTTCCGATTGTTGGTTGAGATGTGAAACCTTCATTGTGTAATAAAAGGAATCATAACTAAATATAGGGAGTTCGATGCAGAGGGATTCCCGAAACTTTGTCATATCTCTCTGCCATTATCTTTTATTATCATTGCATTATTTTATTTATCTTTATTTTTAATTACCATTTTATCTTTTATTTATTAAGTTACCGTTAATGTTTTTGTTTGAGTAAATTAGTTCCTGTAACCCATCTCTCTGAGGAATCGACACCCCGGCTATACTGCGATAACCGCGAGTCATATTTGGGCGTAATCATGATGCTATGGGTCATAATTGTCCCAACACATCTCCATATGACTGAAGTGATCCTTCCGTCTTGACATCACACCCAACACACTACGATTCTCAATCTACCCAGCATAGGCGTACACAGAACCTGTTAAAGCCCTGGACGACCCAACCAAGTATATTGATTGTCCGTAAGTATTAGCGGTGCAAGTCTCAGGTTAAGACCAAATCACCTACCCTGATTTCGGACTTCCATAGACACATAGTCATACTACCAATGGAATTCTGAGGGGGTCTATCCAGAGCGAAGTTGTTTCCCGTACCATCGTTAAAACACAACTCCTATTACACTTGCATGAGTATCTTATACCCAAATATATGAGAACTATGCCGTTGTGCCCTCACAATGGCACAAGTGTAATACTAGTCTTTAACGTATTTATCGATGTCCAATCTCGATAATACTCTGACTAGGGATATTTAATGATTTATCCTTCGTGGACTGATACTGTCTCATATCATTCTCAATCCCAGGAACAAATCATAGGGACCTCCTATCATTTTATATCTAGGTGATCTAATCACAAATGGTAAGAGATCAATCTCCTTTGTCACATAGTTAATTTGTACGACAACACCATGATATGTACAAATAGTGACGCTATGGGTCCTATTGTCCAACAAGCCAACCATGTCTTGTAAATCGGTGAGAACGTGGTACGCGGTATGCACGTGTCGGATTTCCTACAATCGAATTTACTGCCTACATACCTAGGGATCTCTTGGGTCGCTTCCCAAAGATTCACCGATGACATTTGATTCAAATAGAATTAATCTGGGATTAATTATGAGAGAGAAAATTAATCTAGGATAATTGCGGCAAGAATTTCTCTGGGATAAAATTCGTATAGAAGAGGGAACGCGATTAATTTGGAATTAATCGATTAAATAATATATTGGATATATTAATTGAAATCAGATT
>SKCR01047381.1:0-41024 GCA_019454045.1 Zanthoxylum bungeanum
CCCATTGGATGAAACAATCGCAATCCACTGACTATAATGACTGAAGCAAATATCCTGGATCATCTGTCAGATAAAATCAGATGCACAAATGTGTAATTATAGATCACACATAAAGGGAAAAAAAAAAAGGAAAACAGTTTCGATGTAGTAATATACTAACCGTTGATGTTATTCCTCGATGCAGCTTGTAAAGATGCACATGAGAAGGATTCCAGTCACAGTGATGACTGCCTGATCCACTTCGCATACAAGATGGCATAATTCGGAAGATGTTAAAGTTGTTCCCATTCACCGAGGCAGTAACCAGAAGTGTTCCAGTAGGGTCAAAACACAAAGCAGATACAGGACTGGTATGAGCTTTAAACTGCGATATAATAGCTCGTGAAACAAAATCTTTGACAACAACCTACAATAAACAAATTTTTAACCGAGAAGGCTTAATAAACTACCATACCTAATTTTTACTAACATATAGTGCAAACTTAATAGGATAAAGAGATAACTAATGTTTTTCAGATTAAGTGAAAATCTAACCATTCCTGCATTGTCCATATTTGCTCCAGCATGTCTACCAACGTTCCAGACAGAATTCGACGATCCTGGAGAACTAGACCCATCAGGAAGCAACTCCTGGCAGTACTTCGACAAAGTTTTGCAACCCATGTCCCCTAGGCTAACAAGACCTGCAGCAAACCGTTTACCATGCTCCATTGCATACAAGGCCACCAAACTACTACCACCTGGGGATATTGATGGACTAGCACCTGGAGGTGTAAGGTTTTGTGGGCTTAAGCGTCCAGAGTTGGATAACGGCAGAGTGTTGGATGCATAAGCTAACCACCTTGGACCGACAGCCATTGGACCATAACCAACATTAATCCCCACGGCTCCTCGTCCTGCTAACTGGGGAACAGGATAGGTGAGGACGCTGAATTTATTCTCGAGTGTGAGCGCATCAAAACAGTATATCTGCCACCATATTTGAGGCAGATCAGCACGACTCACAAATTTTAAAGCACAACCAATGAAATAGAAATAGAAACTATTACTCATCATTATTCATCTCACAAACTTTTATAAGATCAACAATCTAGACAATTGAAAAAAAATCTCTTAGTGACACGAATTGTCAACATCACTTCCAAATGTAGAAAAGAAATAAAACCTATTTTAACCATTTGATAAGTCTATGCCAAGGTATTTGAATACCAAAGTGTTAATCTCTACTTCCTATCCCTGCCCATGGACAATTTCTGTAAATGCTCTAGATGGTATATTTAACAAGGATGTATGTCAAAATATAAAACATTATACCATTCAAAAAATGGTGCCAATCAACACTGACCTTTGTGGCAAGACCCACAGCCACAATGCGAGAACTGCACCTAACCATGCACACAGGTGAGCGAAATCTCAGGACATGCTCATAACAGTGAGACTGAAATGAATAAAACTGAACAGCTGTAGGCGAGTTGACACAATTTCCTGACTGAGACTCCATGATACCATCTCTGACCCCACCCAAATGGCTACAATTTTGACCCGGACTCAAATTGTTGGTATCTTCCCCTGCAACAACCAGCAGAAAAGGATGTAATTTTCTGAATCCTTCATTTCCATCGGCCTTCACAGGGAAGGGTTGTATCTGTAAGAATGAAACTGGACCATCACGCTTTGAAACGAGTTCACTAAAGTTAGAGGCATCCTCCACATCAAGGACCTGAAAGCCATTCTGATAACCAAGCAAAAGAACTCGTTTGAAGACTGATGGAACATACTCCAAGCGGTCAAAACCAGCCCATGTCACCTGTTCATCAACACAAGTTCAAAAAGACAATCAATAAAACATGATTGAAGCGACAAACATAATTAATGGTAATCAAATACATGACACAAAGATTAACAATCTAACCCAGCATGCTCCAGTGAAAACTCTCAAACAAAAAAGTTTGAATGAAAATCATCCAAGCACACATAAAGGGGAAATAGTTTCCTATCAAAAGAATAAATAAGTATATAGGTAAAGGGGAAAATACAAATCAAGTAAACATAACTTAAAAAAGAACCGAATTTTCCTAATTTAAGGTTATATCTCATGTTTCTTCTAAAAAAAAAAGTTACATCTCATGTACTTGGAACATCTTTTTGTTTCTTTTACCAATCAACAAATAACTACCATTCATGATTATTTTGCATGTAAATGTGGTTTTTCATCAGATTCGCACATCTTTTTATTTTCCTTACACTTGTAATTCCGTAAGAAATACAAAATTTCTCAAAAAATATAAAAGGCATACACAAAATAATAAGAAGGTTGTGAGTCAATGTACTGATGTTGAAATGAAGCTGCTCAACACAAAACATTTAACCTATGTTTGGATGGATGGAAGTGGATGGTTTATAATATAATGTAACTTAAAAAACTTAAAAACTATTGTGTGGTTGTAACTTGTATGTAAGGGAGTGGAAGGGGTGTAACAAAAAGAGCCCATCGGCCATTGATACCCAACTGCTCAAATTGGGTTGTTGGGGATGAATGTAAGTTGGAAAAAAATAACATTATATGTGAAGAAGAAATTGCCAATTGTAAAACCTAAAAAACTCACAATTACTCTTTATGATTATTTAGGGTAACAACGGATCTCCTTCTTCAAAGCTGCCATCCCACAGATCGAAGAGGCTGTCGTCCCACAGTTCCAGGTTTGTTGTCTTTTTCATTTTCACTTTAATTGTTAGTTTAATCAACTCTATTAAACTTCCCTTCTAATTTGATTGCTCTGAGTTGTTTTTTTTTAAAAATATTTTGTCTTGGTAATGTTGAAACATTGAATTTGGCTTTGTTTCTTTCTATTTTTGTCAAAAGTTGCTAAACTTTTTTTTGTTTTTGTTTACATAGGCTGTATAATCAAAGGACACTGTATGCAATTCTTCCTGTAAAATATAAAGGATCTCTGTTTGTTTGCAAAGAAAATGCAAAAAGCTTAAGAGAATTTAGATAGAAATGAATCTAATTTGTATTGATGAATCGTCTAATTATAATAAAAGCTATAACAAACTATTTATACTAAAATAACTGATCTAGATTAGCTAATCAGAGTCTTGATCTAGAATAACCAATAACTAAGATACATGTGGCATGAACATCGAGGGAACAACTGATTTTTTAATCCATTTGCATTTTTGCGCTTCCAATTGCCACTCTTTGTATCTTCATAAGCTTCACAACATCATTTAGAAGGTGACAACATTTTCAGAATGTGACCTTCTCAAGCAACAACATTTTAGAAGGTGACCACTAAATCACTTTCGCAAGATTCATGATATTCTTACACAAGATTCCTGACCTACTTAAGTCCTCACCTTTGTAAGCACCACAGTGACATTAGCGAAGGTGACCTTCCCAAGCATTTATCACCTTCGCATGCTTTATATTCTAACACTTCCTATACATTAAAATTTTGATTTTGTACTATTATCAATGTGTTAATTCCTTTGTGATTATATATGTCATTAACAATATATTAATTCATGTGCATTGTATATGATTTTAGATGGATGGTGAAGCAAATGATCGTAACAATGTGATTTTGAAATTACATCATTTACATCAAATGGCAATTGGGCAAGTTGTTTGTGTGGCAATCATGTTTATCAACATTGCAATTCCAAAACATCCTCATAACTTTAATTGGTTTTCTGTTCGTTGATTTTTTTTTTCAAATCTTGATATAACCAAGACACAATGAAATTGTGAAGTGTGAATGTTAGCGGGTTTTTGGGAAGATTTTGAGACACAATGAAATTGTGAAGTGTGAACGTTAGCGGGTTAATTTTAATATTTGAAGCACTTGATGCCATATTTACCTTCACCTAGGGATGGAAAAACTCCTCGTCGGGCCAGGTATGTGTACAATTTTCTATAACCGTTGATTGAATGAGTCAGATATTGGGCATCCCGTACTAGTAAGATAAACCTCATGTGAATAGGGACTCGCGCGAGGGCCGCAGTGGCCGGATACATTAGGGCAAGGTAAGGATACAATTTTCATATCCGTTGATTGAAAAAACAGGGTACAGGTATTGACATACTCGTAACACACCTGGCCCGTTACTATTCCACCTTCCCGCTTGCTTCAGTTACTCGTTTAAATTTGTTTTTTTTTTTTTTACTTTTATATTCTAAAAGCGATATAATTGTCTTTAAAACTTACCTAGTTACTTTAGATTCCATCACTTTTTATTAATCAAATTAATATTTGGAGCATTACATTCCATTATAAACCATCCTCTTTCATCAATCCAAACATAGCCTTACTTTATTTTTTAAAAAAATTACATACAAATTTTCCTAAAACAAAAGTGAACAAAGTGTTTCCCCTTTCCAGTCCACAAAACAAAAGAGTCACACCAATAGATCACATAATCTCCCCATAATCAAATGCTACCAACGATAAGACTAGCTATCTCAAGAAATGCTAAACTCGTCATTCTTATCGATAAACTGAGACTTGTTAAATTAAATAATAGAAAGGAACCTGATCTTTGTGATCTTCGGAAGCATTGGAAATAGAAGCAGCAACAGAGGCCCCAGCAGAGCGTACAGTAGAAGCAACAGTGCTAGCATTCGTAGATACTGTCTTCAAACAAGATGATATTATCTTCAACGAATTCGGCAACAAGCCATTGTTCCTTCCTTTCCTTTCTTCATCCTCCTCCACCACCTAACAATTCACCACTACCACCCTCCCCTCCGTCCTCTGCCGCCGCCACAGACACCAGAGACAAACATCTCCGATCGCTCACGATCGGGTATATCATCCGACACCTCTGCGATCAAACTATAAACACAACAGCAATTGCTTCCTTCTCTAGTAACTTCTTCTTCAAGTAGCTTGACTTCGTAAGCTTTTTTTTTTGTTTTTTATTATTTTATTCTATACTTTATTTTATTTTTTCTTTCGCTGCTTTCGATTTCTCTCTCTCTATTCTTTCTCACTAATCTCTACTGTTGCGTTGTCTAGCGTACTCTCCGCCTATACTTCAGGCGGTGTAAAACTTGTAAGAAATTTATTTCAGACTCAGTTACTAATGATTTACCGTATAATCTTTCTTAATAAATAATTATTTATTTTTTAATCTTTTAAAAAAATGCCGAGGATCGAGGTAAAATGGGGGTTGATTGTTTGGGGGTGCTGTTGATGCTAACTAGGGATGGCAGTGGATAGGGTATGGTGCGGGTTTTTTATTACCAAACTCGCATCCGCATATGTAAATAAATAACTAAATCCGCACCATGCCCGTTGCGGGTTTTAATTTTCATTACCAAATCCGCACCGTATATAAAAATAAGTTACCAAATCTGCATTGGTACAACGGATTTTTTGCGGGTTTTTAAAATATTGAATTACTTTGTGTTCTTAATAATATAATTTTTTTTAATTAATAATTTATTTTTAATTGTTAACTGTAGTTTTCACATTTGTTTTTCATTAACATATACAACATGCAATGTATGTATATACAGTACATAGATAACATAATGTATGAAAGCCTCAATACCATATGTTTATGTTTTCATATAAACATAATTAAAACGAGTTCTTCCTTTCATAATTATAATGATCTAAATTAGCCAACTCAATCGACAATAAGCTAAAAAGTAATCACCAATATTTGGTCATATTTTTTATGCTAAGTGTAATGAAAGTGATGCTTACAAGGCTCAAGTGGTGTAAGTGTAATGAAGAAGCAGGAAAGCTACTGAAGTTACAGCAAACACTAGCTTATTTTGCTCTTATCCCGTTTATGATTCTGTGAACTTAATCTAAATTTTTGCATTATAATTTTATTAACAAGTGTGATTAAAAAAAAAACAATAATAGTCATGCAAAAAATCTTCAGTTGGGCAGGTTGCGGGCTGCGGCTGAGTGGGAGTGTGGAACTGTGGATTATTGTTTTAGGTTTAGGTTTTTGTTAGTTGTTTTTATATGAAGGTTTTTTTTATATTATCCTAAAAATATTAATTAATAAAAACTAATTCGCGGGTATGCGGATACCCATTTTTTTTCTTAAATACCAAACTCGCACCGCACCCTCACGGATTCTGCTTTAAATTACCAAACCCGCACCGCACCCACTAATATATTTACCAAATCCTACCCATTGCGGGCGGGTTTTTGCGAGTTTACGGGTTTGTGGGTAAATTTGCCATCCTAATGCGAACACGCAAAAGAAAATAATATAAAAATATCTTCCTTTTTGTTTTGTTTTTTTTTTCTGACTCTGATGGTTTCTCTTTATTTTATATATTTTTTGCACCGACGGGCCTGTTGTGGAAATGGGCCGAGCCTGAACCTTGTGTAGTCCGACATGGGATCAATCTTTACCAAACATTAGAAGCCGCATTTAATTCATTAGTATTACTGTACAACCCAGTGTATTCAAAAAAATCACAAAATATAAAAAAGAATTTTTTTTTTCAAATATTGACATGTGTTATGCAAACATTATTCTTGATTTTTAAAATTAGATTTTTCAAAAGTATTAATGATTTATTAAAGTGGATATAGTATAGGACTGATAGGAAATTCTGAATTTGAATCAAGATTCGAGAATTAGTATCGTTTGTATAAGATTCACAAGATTTTTCATCTCGATTCAACCTTTTAGTAAGAATTTGAAATGAATTTTCGACACAATTACATAATAGTTGAGACCAGACCTGACTGATTATCAACCATAGTTTAATGTATAACTAAGTTTGACCAATGTTCTAATTGATTTGTGTTCTTAAGAGTCAGTTATGAATACCACCTATATTTCATTGTCGAATGTCAATTACTATTTGAAATTAGATTTGAACATAACCATATCCAACATAAGTTAAATTCAAATATGATGAAATCTATCATTTTTTGAAAGATTGTTACGATCCTGTTATGGGATAAATCTAGGATCTAATAAGTATCCAACATGTGTGTCTATCGGAATGAACATTCCTCAAAAGGGAGGAATGAGTGATTTCTGAGGGAGGAAGCTGTATTACTAACGACTCATTCTTGATGATATACCCACTTGAAAAAGAGTATGTCTTTCTCCTTATTGAAAGCAGCACATCAATATCAGGAATAACGTCATACATAAATATATGTATCACAACTTCTAAGAACTTCAACATGTCAAATGTGATGTCATGGATAAGAAATGAGCTCCAATGATTGCCCACATATGAAAAAATATTTTTAACCATTGGTTTCTATTAGTACCCGGCTAGGAAGATCACTAAAAGCATTTAATAATAAGGTGACATCATGTGGGAATAAGTAGGAGTCAATCTCGCGAACCCTTTATGAGAAACTCATCGCTAGCGGGAATTTTCACTTAGCCTCGGGTCGTACTTAAAAATTAAACTATTAAATTATTTAATATATAGTGTTGACGGCTGATTTTGGTCTCAGGATAATATTGGAATATCACTCCCGAGGAAATCCTCCCTCAATAGTGAATTTGTTTGGTTATGGGGGACCAAAGGCAAATTTAGCGAAAAACAGATAAACACACCAAACAACAAGGGGATTTAACGTGGTTCGGTGGATTTGGATCCGACCTACGTCCACGGACACAAAAAGATGGTACTTTTATTACTTAAACACTCTTCTTGGATCTCCACAAGTCAGAGCTTGAGATTCAGATCACTAGTTTTCGTTGATGATTTGATGATGATTTACACATACTATGCCCTCCTATTATAGTAATACAGAAATCGACTCCTATTTGCATAAGAAATCCTAGTTGAACTTAGTCTCTTCTCTTTTTGTAAGGATTCCTAGTCCGATTCTCCCTTTCTCTTTTCTTATTCATTTTCGGATTCTGACTTCATTTCCTTGTGAGAGTAGGATAATCTGCTTATCTTATCCGCAAGAATAGGGTGTCGTCATCTTGAATACGTCTCGCCGTCTGGTCGGTCTTCATGAGGTCGGTCATGACAGTCTTTTATGCCGAGAGTGTTTATGCCGACCTTAAAGTGCTCGGTCATCCGAACCAAAGTGGTCGGTCTTAACATGTTGTGGTCGGGTCGGCTTTGATGATCTCAACCAGTCAGGGAATTACCCTTCTGTCCTCGTCATGCTGTCTTAAATGTTATAGTGCCTGAAAAACACCATCAACATCTGTCCCCTAGTTCCGAGTTCTCGGTTCCACAAGTGTGCAAGTTGGTGCCGGGAACTATATAAAGAAGGTGTTTCTGACTTGCTCTGTTGGAGGTCGGTCTTGGGTCGAGAAATGCTTTGTTGCCTCTTTTTAAGCGTTTCGTCTCGAGACACGCAATCAGTCACGTCCGTTAAATGCCTATCAAATCAACTTTAGGGTTTCTTCTAAGTTTGACACTTGTCAAACATCCGACGGGTTCCCGCCAAAAAGGGAAACGAATCGACCGTGCAGAGGCGTCTTCACAGTGAGCTGATCTCAGCCGTCTGTTTAAACTTGAGAGACCCCTTTTGCAGTCGACGCTTGGCGTTCATCCGGGCTCTTCCCTTAGATCCAATGGTCACGAGCATCTTTGCCATGACTATAAGAGGGCGAGGCTTTCACTGTTCAATCTTTTTCGGCAATTTCTTCTTCTTTTCTGCAAATATCTCTGTGATTTGCCCGACTCCGTGCTTTCGAAGTTCAACCGTGGTTTTTTTCTTCCTCCGTGCTGTGAAAATAAGGAACGGGCACACCCGTACTGAACAACCTTCTGCTTCTTCTGAGAAGAACAAGTAAGTCTTCTGAACGACCTCTTCCCCTTTTGTGTTTTATGAATCTGTGTTTTGTTAGGGAAAGATTTATGGTTTGCCGGGTTCTGCTTTAGGGCACTTTTAGAGACCACCAGCTTTAGCTAACATGGAAACCATGGGTAGTTTCTTTTAGCCGTAGACTGACTTCTCCTTCCTTCTCTGTTTTTCTGTGGGTGTCAGGGATGTCTGACAGCAGTTCCTCCCCTGAAAAGCCTGCTAATATCTCAACTCCCCCTGCTGAGGAGCTCTCCTCGGGCTCGGGGGCACCTAGTGTAGAAGACCTTGACACTACCCCAACTCCTTCTGAGATTGAACAAGACTCCTACCATCAGAGGGTTCCTCGGAAGGACCCAGAGCCCGGTGAACTTGGGTCGTCGGCTCTGGACATGAACCGCCCCTCTAAGATAACTGAGGATGATCTGGCGCTGTTGCGGCAACGATATGACATCCTAATAGATATTGCCCTTGAAGTTCCAGGCCCGATGGATCGTGCTAGTCAGCCTGATGAGGGCTCGGTGGCGCTTCTTCCTGTCTTTTTTGAGTGTGGGCTACGGCTGCCGATGCAACGTTATTTTGCTTGGATGCTGGCCGAGATGGAGATTGCCCCTTGCCAATTGAGCTTGAATAGCTGGAGGATTCTGGCCGGCATATATGTGGTCTAGCACCGGGCAGGTTTAGGTGTACCTTGTTTGGAAGAGGTGAAGAGGTTATACCGTTTGAAGTCTAACCCAAAGACTCACTACGGTTGGTATTACCTCTCTGCTTACGATAGCTCGTCCAACCTTGTCCAGAAACTCCCCGACTCCAACAAGAATTTCAAGGACCTTGGTTCTGGGCCACTGGGGATTGGGGTCGGGTCCTGAGATCGTTTGAGGAGACGTCTCGGTTCCGGACATCTTCCGGGCTGGAGGTTAGGAGTTTAATACCCCTTCTTTCTTTCTTTATTCCCGTTCTTAGTTTCCTAGGTTTCTAACTTCTCTGATTCCTCCCAGCTTGTTGGAGAGATGCTCCCAAGGTTTCTCGTCAGGTCCGGAGACGGGTATCTTGGGCTCGGGGTATGCTGCCCGCTGGAGGGAGTTGGTCAATGATGCGGCCTTTGTTGCGTCGGGCCTTATCCGGACTGTCCCTTCGGAGGCCTCAGGTCGGATAGGTAGATGATTGCTGACTGTTTAGTTTGATTTCCTGTTCATCATGTTTGATATCTTTGTTATATGCTTGGGTCATGATTTCCTTTTTCCCCCTTTTTTGTAGGCATGTCGAAGAGGCCGAAGTTTCTTGAGAAGTTGGCCGGTACTATGAAGAAGGCCGGTCATGCTGAAACTGGAACTTCCCGGGCACAGCCTGATCTTGCTGAGGCTGGGAGGGCATCTCAGGGGAGAGTTCAGCCGGCTGCTCGTGATCTGTCTTCTCCTGGTGCACAATCATCGGGGTCTGCTCGTCTCACCAGTCCGCCGAAGCCCTTGAGGAAAAGGAGGCGTCAATTTGGGGCCGAGGAGACCGAGCTGGTCCAAGAGGAGGAGGAGGATCCTGTCCCGGGCAAGAAGAAAGACGCTCGCCGGGGAAAAAATCATTCGTGGGCTCCTCAAAAAAGCGAAAGGGTTCTGTAATCCTCGGGGTGGATGACCTGAGAGAAAGCATCCGGGAGGCCACTTCCCATTTAGTGCCGGCCTTCAATGAATTGGCCGAGGTGATTCCCCCTGAGGAGGTCTCGAGATATGAGTATATCTCGCCCGAGGCTGTGGTCACCGAGATGAGCTCTCAGATGGCAAAGGTAGTTCTATTCTCTTTTTCTTTTCTTGATTTTTGGTTCCCGGTATTCTTCATCTCGTATCTTGACTTTCTTTGTTTTTGTGCAGGCTACTTACCTCATGGCGAAGAACAAAGACCTTCTTTTGAGCCTGTTGTCCGAGGGTGGTCAGGCCTAGAGACTTCAGAATCGCCTTTCGGAAGTGGAGGCTAAATTGGCTGATCGGGAGGGCGTGATTCAGAACCTTGAGTTGACTGCCATTAAGAACTTCAAAGTAATAAGGCTCTTAAGGCTGCTGCTGCACTGGAGCGAAAGCTTGCTGATAATGCTCGGGAGGATTTGAAGACCGCCCAATCTGAAATTGGCATTTTGAAGGCCAATGTGGCCGGTGTTGAAACAAAATTGAAGGCCAATGATGAACAAATGGCGCGGGCCCGGGATGATATGAGAGAAAAGAGGCCGAGCTTGAGGAGAGAGAGGCCGATCTTGAGGCCGAGAAGGAGGCCATTCGTCTTGAGGGGGTTGGTGACTGCGCCGAACTGATACCGATGGTGCTGCCGAGTCTGAATATGGATCCTATTTATGCGGCCATCAGTTTCTGTAAAGGGGAGATCTCCGAGGAGGAGTTCCGGAAGTGGCTCCCCCTCCTCCCGAGGAGGTGATGGATCCTGACCCGATCTCGGTGGTCCCGGATTCCGGTTTTCAGCAAGAAGAGCGACCTGATGTTTCAGCCGCCGGCGAGGACTGCCTTGAGATTCCTTCTCCCGTCCTTGAAGTAGCGGTCTCCCATGCTGCCGAGGATGAAGCAGTTGTTCCTCTTCTTGAGATTGAGCCAGTCCTCCCGCCATCTGAGCCAGTCGAGGAAGAAATTCCTGCCCTTGTGCGGGCTGAATGAGAAAGGGTAACCCGACCGGGGCCCTGTGTACACTTTACTCTTTGTAATAACATTATAACTTGTATTTTGACATACATATATATATTTTATGTGTCTTTCTTATCTCTTTCTCCTTCTTCTTTTATGTTTCCTGTTATCCGAACAATTTGAGACCCTTCAGGGGTCAATATGATCCGGATGGGCATAACCCGACCCCGAGCTGTGTGAAAGACTTGGACCTGGGGGAATGTTACCTCCCCAGTCCAAAGAAACCGACTCGGTGGGACATAACCCGACCCCGAGCTGTGTGAAAGACTTGGACCTGGGGGAATGTTACCTCCCCAGTCCAAAGAAACCGACTCGGTGGGACATAACCCGACCCCGAGCTGAGTGAGACACTTGGCTATAGGGGAATGCTACCTCCCCAGTCCAAGGAAACCGACTCGGTGGGACATAACCCGACCCCGAGCTGAATAACCAAGTAGTATCGGTGGAACGAAATCCAGCCCCGAGCCGACTACCCACTGGGGTCTTATTCGGAAGGGAATTGAATCAACCTTTTGAAAAGCCCTACCGAATCTTGCATGGGCGTCCCTCTGCCAGATCGGTAAAAAACGAAAAAAAGATTAAATAAAATTAAAAGGTGGGGGTGACTTAGCACCTATCCCGAAAATGTTTTTGTAAGCATAAACAACAACATGGATGCCTCAAAACAGCGTCCCGTCTGAGGTCTTCCAAAACATAATTCTGAATCTTTCAGTTCAGTGTCCCGGCGAACCAGGATTCGGATCAGAAGAGCGTTTGATTGGTAAGGGCACATCCTCTACACGTCGGTCCACTGGGGAGCCTTTGTATTTCATGAGGGCTCCTCCTTACCACGCTGGAGTAGGCACACGCTGCAGGGGCTCAACGCATCCCCGTGCTGTGCCTCTCACGGATCCGAGTGATGAATGGATCAAAGAGTGTCCGGGACGCTAAGGGCATATCCCTCCTTAGGTCCGGTATCACTGGAGCTAGCAATCGTCACGGGGGCCTCGTCACTCCCCGTGCTATGCTTTCCCACGGATCCATTACATCGGGTAAATGAGGATCAAAGAGTGTTCGACACATTAAGGGCATATTCCTCCTTATGTTCGGTAACACTGGAGTAAGTAATCGCCACGGGGGTATCATCCCTCCCCGTGCTATGCTTCTCACAGATCCTATGCGTCGAGTATGTCCCTAAGGACCCCGAGCTGAGAGAGATGGTTCTGGGGGAATGTTCCGTCCCCAGACTAATGATCATGACTCGGTGGGACGTAACCCGACCCCGAGCTGAAAAAGGCACTTGGACCTGGGGGAATGTCACGTCCCCAGTCCGAAGGGCTGACTTGGTGGGATATACCCGACCCCGAGCTGAGAAAGGCACTTGGGCCTGGGGGAATGTCACGTCCCCAGTCCGAAGGGCTGACTCGGTGGGATATACCCGACCCCGAGCTGAGAAAGGCACTTGGGCCTGGGGGAATGTCACGTTCCCAGTCCGAAGGGCTGACTCGGTGGGATATACCCGCCCCCGAGCTGTTTGGAATATTAAGGGCGAATTTCTCCTTATGTTTTGGATTGTTGCATTGAGTATGTCCCCGGAGCTCTTTGCAAACTTTTATTTTTTAGAAGAGCGGATAAAAAAAAAATTCTTTATTGATACTTGGGGACATACTGCCCTTCTTACAACTCTCTGTGGGTCATTTTGAGAGAGGCTCTGTATTTGAATTCCCATGAGAAAGTTTACTGGAAGTATTTTCTCAACATTTCGGCGTTCCATGGCTTTTTTAATCTTGTGTCGTCAAGCCGTTCTAGGATGTATACTCCTGGTTTTACCACCTTTGCCACCTTGTAGGGCCCTTCCCATTTGGCGCCAGGGAGCCCTCTTCTGGCTTTCGAGTATTTAGGGTGACCTTTCTTAGCACCTAGGTCGCCTGGGATGAAGGTGCGTGTCCGAATCCTTTTATTGTAAAAGCGGGCCATCCTTTGTTGGTAGATTGCTGTCTTTATGGCCGACCTTTCTCTCTTTTCTTCGATCAGGTCGAGGTGGTTTCTGATAAGTCCTTCATTCTGCTTACTCTCTCGTAGTGCTTAACCCTATGGGAGGTTACTCCGATCTCTGCCGGGATGACAGCTTCATACCCGTTGCTAGGGAGAACGGGGTTTCTCCTGGAGTCCTTATAGGTTGTCTGATGCGCCCATAGTACTTCTGGTAGTTCCTCGACCCATAGGCCTTTGCTGGATCCAGCCGAGCTTTGAGGTTGGCCTTGATGGTCTTGTTTGTTGCCTCGACTTGGCCGTTTGATTTGGGATGGGCTGGTGTAGCAAATCTTAGGGCAATTTGGAGGTCCTCGCAAGTTTTCTGAAACCTTTGCTGTCAAATTGCTTCCCGTTGTCTGTGATGATGGCTCGGGGAATCCCGAACCGGCAGACGATATTTTTCCTTAGAATTCAGTGGCTCTTTTCTCCGTTATGGTGGATAATGGCTCTGCCTCCACCCATTTGGTGAAATAGTCTATGGCTACGATGGCATACTTCGCATGTCCTTTCCCTTGTGGCATCGGCCCAATGATGTCTAGTCCCCACTGGGCGAAAGGCCAGGGACTGAGCAACGTGGTCAACTGTTCTGCTGGTTGGTGGTGAAGGTTTGCGTTTTTCTGACATCCTTCGCACCTGCGGGCCACTTCTATGCCGTCCTGGTGCATGGTCGGCCAGTAAAAACCTTGTCTTAAGGCTTTGAAAGCAATTGAGCGAACTCCGGCGTGGCTTCCGCAGATGCCCATATGTATCTCTCTGAACACATAATTTGCCTCTTCTTCGGCAAGACATCTTAAGAGGGGGACTGAGTAACCCCGTCGGTAAAGTACCCCGTCAATTAGGGAGAATTTGGTGCTTTGTACCTTAACTTTCTGGCCTCTGTTTTGTCCTCTGGTGTTTCTCCCGTTCTCCAAGTATTTTCTGATGGGCTGTATCCATGATGCTCGACTTTCTTATCTATCTAAACTTCTACTTTAGATTCTCCCACACTTTTTTCCCGGACCTAAATCAAAGGGATTATCCTGGGGTGTTCGGCTTTTGTTGAAGAAGCGAGCCGTGCCAGGGAGTCTGCCTCACAATTGTCTTCTCGGGGGATTTGTTCGAAGCTTACATCTCCCATCTTCCCTGTTAGTTTTCGTACTTCGGTCAGGTAGGCCATCATACCAGGTTCTTTTGCTTGAAATGCTCCTTTCAGTTGCTGAACGGCTAACTGCGAGTCACTATTTACCATCACATTTTGGATCCCTAGCACCGTGCATAGTCTCAAACCGCCCAGTATTGCTTCATACTCTACTTCATTGTTGGTTGCTATGAAAGCGAATTTCAGGGCGAGTAGGATTTCTTCTCCTTTGTCGCTTTTCAGGACGATTCCCGCGCCATTGCCTTGTGTGCTGGCCGAACCGTCTACGGACATTTCCCACTTGTCCTCGTCTATAGCCAGGGTCTGGGGGTCGGTACTTTCGGCGACAAAATCTGCCAGGGCTTGTCCCTTTACTGCTGCTCTTGGGAGGTAGGCGATGTCATGTTCACTTAGTTCTACCGACCACTTTATTAATCTGCCGGAGACCTCTGGCCGTTGCAGAATTTGCTTTAGGGGGTGGCCGATGTATACCCGGATAGGATGGGCCTGGAAGTAAGGCCGTAATTTTCGAGCTGCCGTAACTAGTGAAAGGGCGACCAGTTCGTGTACTGGATACCGGGTTTCAGCGTCTAAGAGGGCTTTGCTGATGTAGTAGATAGGCTTCTGGATCTTGTTGGTTTCCTGTATCAGTACTGAACTCACTGCTCGGTCCGAAACAGCAAGATATAGGTATAATGTTTCATGTGGGAGTGGTTTTGCCAAGAGTGGGGGCTGCATCAGATACTGTTTCAGCTGCTGGAAGGCTTCTTCGCACTCTGCCGTCCAGTCGACATCCTTCTTTGCTTTTTGAATTACTTTGAAGAAAGGGTGGCATTTGTCAGTTGCTCGTGATATGAACCGGTTGAGCGCGGCTACTCTACCGGTCAGACTCTGTACTTCTTTTACTGTCTTGGGAGACTTTAGGGCCAGTATTGCCTGGATCTTCTGTGGGTTTGCTTCAATTCCTCGGGCACTTACCATGTAGCCTAAAAACTTCCCTGAAGCTACCCCGAAGGTACATTTTTCCGGATTGAGCTTCAGGTTGTGTTTTCTTAGAAGCTCGAAAGTCCTTTTAAGGTCGTCCATGTGGTTGTTTGGTTCTTTTGACATTGTTATCATGTCATCGACATAGACCAACATTGTAATGCCGATGAGTGGTTTGAAAACCTTGTTTACCAACCTTTGGAAAGTTGCCCCAGCGTTTTTTAGCCCGAAGGGCATCACTTTATAGCAGTAAAGCCCCTGATCTGTGATGAAGGTCGTCTTCTCTTCGTCCGCCGGGCACATTTTGACCTGGTTGTATCCGGAGAAAACATCCATGAAGCTCAGTAAGCCTTGACAGGCTGTGGTGTCTACTAGCTGGTCTATGTTTGGCAAAGGAAAGATGTCCTTTGGGCATGCCTTATTTAAGTCGGTGAAATCGACACACATTCGCCACTTGCCATTGTTCTTCCTGACCAATACCACGTTTGATACCCAATCCGGGTACCTTGCTTCCCTGATGAGACCCGCCTTTAGTAGCTTCTCGACCTCGGCTGCTATTACTTTACTCCTCTCTTGATTGAAGTTCCTTCTCTTTTGCCTGACCGGCTTGCGAGATGAGTCTACTGCTAGGCGGTGATTGATGAATTTCGGGTCGATCCCCGGCATGTCATTGTATCCCCAGGCAAAGACATCCGGGTATCCCCTCAGGCATTCTAGAAGGTCTTGTCGTATGGACTCGCTCAGACCTCCCCCTATCTTTATACTTTTTCCTGCCCCGTAAAGTTCTATCTCCTCGGTTTCCTCAGCTGCAGCGAGTCGAGCACTTTTGTTTGGCCAGGCGCCTGGGCCTCTGTCTTCTTCTTTTTCCCCCTGGTTCCTTTGTCGTTTTCGACTGTCTTATGTGATGCATAGAGTTTCTCGTGAGAGAGTTGCGAAGCAGCTGCGAGCTGTTTTCTGGCTTCCGCACACAATTCCAATCCCTTCCCGAGTGGGGAATTTCAGTTTTAGGTGGTAGCAGGACATCGCGGCTTTCGTTTTCATCATGAAGGGTCGCCCGACGATGGCCTGGTAACTGCTCATGCAGTCTACCACAGTGAAGTCTGTCATGATCGTCCGGTCCGGGGATGTGTCCCGACAGTTATTGCCAACTGTATTCTTCCTAGTGGGATGACGGCTGATCCTCCGAAACCGTATAAGGGAGTGCTATCGTTGGTCAGGGTTGCATATTCTACCCCTAGGTCGTCCAGTGCTTCTCTGGAAATTATGTCAACTGCGCTCTCGGGGTCCACTAGGATTCTGTCTACCTCCGACCCGCTGATGACTGGCTTGATTATCAATGCATCGTCATGAGGGAAACTTACTCCTCGGGTATCCTCATCAGTGAACATTATTGGTACCGACCGGCCTCCCGGTAGCCCTGTGCCTGCTCTGTTTCTAAGACATCTGGTCCTCGGGTTCTGCCGTAATCTTTCCTTGACCGGTTAGAGTTTCCGGCCAGTGTTCTTCCTCCTGCGATGATATTGATTTGGCGACCACGTGCTCTTTGTCTGGCTGTCATGACCTCGTGGTCAATGTATTTGTTGAGATACCCGTTTCGTGCTAGATCTTCCATTTGCTCTCGCAGATCTTTACATCCGTCTGTTGCATGTCCTTTGGAGTTGTGGTGTACACAATAAGCCTTTTGGTTTCTTTTGTCCGGAGGGAATCTCTTTTGGGGTGGTTCCACTAAGAGGCATTTCCCCTGGATCTCCATGACAATTTGTCCTAGTGGTTTCTTTAGGGGAATGTATGCATCTTCCCCGACCACATGGTTTACTTGGGTCGGCGCCCTTCTCTCTTGATTGTCCCGGTGCAGTGGCTTGAATTCTTTGTGTTTCGGGAGTGGTCTTCTGGATTCTCTTTCTGTTCGGCGGGGGGCACCCTCCCTTGCGGTTCTTTCTCTGATAGTGTTCCCTTTTTGGGATACTTTCTATTCGTTCTCCAACAAAACGAATTTTCGGGCCACCTCCAGAGCGGTGGCGTAGTCCGGGGTGTCTTGGATCCTTAGATGGGTCCATAGCCTTCCGACCTTCAAGGCTCCCTTCAAGCTTTCCAGGGCCTCGGGGGATTCATACCCTCCGAATTCGAGTACCATATTATGGTATCTCTCAATAAATATCTTCAGGGGTTCATCGTCTCCTTGCTTCATAAGCCTTAGTTCTCCAATTGTTTTTCTGGGGACACAAGTGTTAGACATTATGACCCATAGCGTCACTATTTTGTAAATGATATTGTATTATTGTACAAAATTAACTATGTGATAATGAAATTGCCTTTTGCCGTTTTGTAATTTATTTACTTTGACATATAAATGGCAAAAGTCCATATGATTAGTTCCGTATTGAGATGATATGAGACAGTATCAATACATAAAGGTTTAATCATTAAATATCCCTAGTCGGAGTATTATCGAGATCGGACATCGATAATGCGGAATAGACTAGTATTGCATTTGTGCATGTTGTGAGGGCACAAAGGCATAGTTCTCATATATTTAAGTATTGGATACTTATGCAAGTGCGATAGGAGGTTGTGTTTTACCGATGGTACGGAAAACAGCTTCGCTCTGGATAGACCCCGCGGAATCCCATTGGTAGTATGTCTGCGTGTCTATGGGAGGCCGCATCAGGGTAGGTGTATATGGTCTTAACTTGAGACTTGCATCGCTAGTACTTGCGACAATCGGTAAACTTTGGTTTTGTGGTTGAGGACTTTAACCGGTTCTGTGTTCACCACTTCTGGGTTTATCAGGAATCGTAGTGTACTGGGTATGATGTCAAGATGGAAGTATCACTTCAGACATATGGAGTTGATGATCGCGCAGGACACAGAACTAGTACTCTATAAAAGGTTGCAACCGTCGGGACAATATGACTAGGTCAGGATTGTCCGATTTAAAGAGACTAGTTGTTTGATGTCCGATATATGTTTCGTACGGGGCAGACACACTTCCAGCCCCAGGCCTAACATATGATCGTTCGATACTGGATCGATGTACGCGATACTACGGTATACTACGCTTGATATAGATCTAATATTCCAGTAAGAATATTTCTGGAGAATTGGGTAGGCATGGCGCTTTGCTAGAAGCCAACCTTGTCTTGTAAAACGGTAAAAACGTAGTACGAGGTACGTACGTGTTTGGATTATCCAACGACCGTATTTACTGCCAACATATCCGGAGATCTCTTGGGTCGCTTCTTGAAGATTCACCTATGATGTTTGATTCGAACTTTATTAATCTTGGATTAATTATGGAGAAACTTTATCTTGGATAAAATGCCTAATTAGGAGAGAGAGAGAGAGAGATCGATTAATTTGGAATTAATCGATAAAATAATATATTCGATATATTATTAAACGAAATTAGATTTCGACGCGGAATTAAAATCGGATTTTAATTCGGGCAAACGAATTAATTTAGAATTAATTCATTAGCGAACTGAATAGTAATTCCGCAAGGCGTAATTATTTAATTCACGTCGCGACGGAAATTCGTTAATTCGGAATTAGCGAAACCGAGCCCGAAAGTGTTTGCGGACACATTCGTATTTTAAATCGAGTGGTATCCGCAAATCGCATCGCGATATCTCATTACTTGATACGAATAGATGATGGATGTATCTAGTCACCTTTAAGGGATGATACATTATCTCTATTCTCAAAATGTGGTAATGATGGCAAATGATGGGTTTCATTTTGGAGGGAATACCTTTCACGGTTTTTGAAGGGTTTTTGATTAAAAATTGTTTTTTGGTATTTGATATCACAATTTTTAATTGCTTTTAATTTCCTCTCTCTCACGGTTTTTGGTAACAAAAAGGGAAAAGAAAAACTAAAAGGCTAACACTCTTCTCTTCTTCATGCTTAAACATGGCTCTTATACCATTGTTGGTTTCTATTATTAGTCCCAAAGAAAGATTAAGCCATAGAAATACAACAATAATATACATGCAAAGCTAGAAATATGGCGGAATCATACTTACTAAGCTTTGTGACGAAAATGGTGAAGACAATCCTTGAGTCTTCAAGGTGGAAGTTTCGGCCAAGCAAGAAAATGGAGAGAAGCTGCGAATCTTCAAGTGTTCCAAGCTCCAAGGTTGTTTCCCTATCACCTCTTTTGATCCTTGCTTGTGCTAGAAAAATGGAGAATGAAAAACAATTTTCTGCCCTTTTTGAAGCTCACGGCGTGAGCAAAGGAAGAAGAAGAAGAGTGTTAGCCTTTTAGTTTTTCTTTTCCCTTTTTGTTACCAAAACCGTGAGAGAGAGGAAATTAAAAGCAATTAAAAATTGTGATATCAAATACCAAAAAACAATTTTTAATCAAAACCCTTCAAAAACCGTGAAAGGTTTTCCCTCCAAAATGAAACCCATCATTTGCCATCATTACCACATTTTGAGAATAGAGATAATGTATCATCCCTTAAAGGTGACTAGATACATCCATCATATATTCGTATCAAGTAATGAGATATCGCGATGCGATTTGCGGATACCACTCGATTCAAAATACGAATGTGTCGGCAAACACTTTCGGGCTCGGTTTCGCTAATTCCGAATTAACGAATTTCCGTCGCGACGTGAATTAAATAATTACGCCTTGCGGAATTACTATTCAGTTCGCTAATGAATTAATTCTAAATTAATTCGTTTGCCCGAATTAAAATCCGATTTTAATTCCGCGTCGAAATCTAATTTCGTTTAATAATATATCGAATATATTATTTTATCGATTAATTCCAAATTAATCGATCTCTCTCTCTCTCCTAATTAGGCATTTTATCCAAGATAAAGTTTCTCCATAATTAATCCAAGATTAATAAAGTTCGAATCAAACATATAGGTGAATCTTCAGGAAGCGACCCAAGAGATCTCCGGATATGTTGGCAGTAAATACGGTCGTTGGATAATCCAAACACGTACGTACCTCGTACTACGTTTTTACCGTTTACAAGACAAGGTTGGCTTCTAGCAAAGCGCCATGCCTACCCAATTCTCCAGAAATATTCTTACTGGAATATTAGATCTATATCAAGCGTAGTATACCGTAGTATTGCGTACATCGATCCAGTATCGAACGATCACATGTTAGGCCTGGGGCTGGAAGTGTGTCTGCCCCGTACGAAACATATATCGGACATCAAACAACTAGTCTCTTTAAATCGGACAATCCTTACCTAGTAATATTGTCCCGACGGTTGCAACCTTTTATAGAGTACTAGTTCTGTGTCCTGCGCGATCATCAACTCCATATGTCTGAAGTGATACTTCCATCTTGACATCACACCCAGTACACTACGATTCCTGATAAACCCAGAAGTGGTGAACACAGAACCGGTTAAAGTCCCCAACCACCAAAACCAAAGTTTACCGATTGTCGCAAGTACTAGCGATGCAAGTCTCAGGTTAAGACCATATACACCTACCCTGATGCGGCCTCCCATAGACACGCAGACATACTACCAATGAGATTCCGCGGGGTCTATCCAGAGCGAAGCTGTTTTCCGTACCATCGATAAAACACAACCTCCTATCGCACTTGCATAAGTATCCAATACTTAAATATATGAGAACTATGCCGTTGTGCCCTCACAACATGCACAAATGTAATACTAGTCTATTCCGCATTATCGATGTCCGATCTCGATAATACTTCGACTAGGGATATTTAATGATTAAACCTTTTATATTGATACTGTCTCATATCATCTCAATACGGAACTAATCATACGGACTTTTGCCATTAATATATCAAAGTAAATAATTTTACAAAACGGCAAAAGGCAATTTCATTATCACATAGTTAATTTTGTACAATAATACAATATCATTTACAAAACAGTGACGCTATGGGTCATAATGTCTAACAATCTCCCACTTGGCCTATAGCCAGTCACTCAAGCATCTAATACCTGAACTATTGATATGTCGTTCAAACACTTGCGGACAAACAGCCTTCGTCAGCGGATCTCCAATGTTGTTATCTGATGCGACCTTCTCGATCTTTACATCGCCACGATGTATAATTTCCCGAATCAGATGGTAACGCCGAAGAACATGCTTGGATCGTTGATGAGACATTGGTTCCTTAGCTTATGCTATAGCCCCGTTATTGTCACAATACAATGGAACGGGGCTCAGCTGCTAATGGAACTACTCCTAATCCAATTAGGAACTTTCAGATCCAAACTGCCTCCTTTGCTGCTTCCGACGCAGCAATGTACTCCGCTTCAGTTGTTGAATCGGCAACAGTATCTTGCTTGGAAGATTTCCAGCTCACCGCTCCGTTATTCAACAAAAAATGTACCCGGATTGCGACTTGAAGTCGTCCTTGTCGGTTTGGAAACTTGCATCGGCATACCCAGATACCAAAGTTTCCTTCTCCGTAAATTAAGAAAGCATCCTTAGTTCGTCTAAGATACTTAAGGATATTCTTAACTGCCATCCAGTGACCTTCACCTGGATCGGCCTAATAGCGACTGCACATGCTCAAAGCATATGACACATCAGGTTATGTACATATCATGGCATACATGATCGATCCGACTGCCGAGGCGAACGGTATCCGACTCATGTTATCTCTCTCTTCTTGTGTCTTTGGACACATGTTCTTAGATAGAGATATACCACGTAACGTTGGCATCAATCCCTTCTTGGATTGATCCATGCTGAATCGCTTCAACACTTTGTCAATATATGTACTCTGGGAGAGTCCAAGCAGCTTTCTAGATCTATCCCGGTAGATCTTTATTCCCAGAATAAAGGCTGCTTCTCCCAGATCTTTCATGGAGAATTTTAATGAAAGCCAAGCTTTCACCGACGTTAGCATGGGAATGTCATTGCCTATAAGCAATACTTATTTTGAATAAGGTTCCGTCAAAGTCTGTTGAACAGACTCCATTTGAGATATGGACAGGGAGGAAACCCGGTTTCTCTTTCCTAAAGATTTGGGGATGCTGGGCATATGTTAAACGTTTGGAAGGTACCAAACTAGAACCCAAATCAGATAAATGCCTTTTCGTGGGATATCCTAAGGAAACCAAAGGATATTACTTCTATCACCCACAAGAGAACAAAGTATTTGTTACTTTACATGCATTTTTCCTTGAAAAGGAATTCCTAGATGCAGTGGTAAGTGGGAGAAAAGTAGAACTTGATGAAAATTGTAGTGATACTTTTCCTGGCAATGAATCAACGACGGAACATAAACAGACCATCCAGGATGGGTCTGTACCACAATCTTCATATACACAAGGACCGCGTAGGTCGGAGAGAGTCAGGACAGTACCTGAGAGGTATGGGTACCTGATCTCGCCTCATGTGGATATTAATCTTATTGAGGATAATGAACCGTCTACGTATGAGGAAGCAATACAGGATATTGATTCCGCTTTATGGCAAGAAGCCATGAAGTCCGAGATGGATTCCATGTATGCCAACCCAGTTTGGACACTGGTTGATGCACCAGAAGGTGTAAAACCTATTGGATGGAGATGGATCTTCAAGAAGAAGACCGACATGGATGGCAACGTGCAAACATACAAAGCTAGGCTTGTAGCAAAGGGGTTATCGTCAACAATATGGGTTGATTATGACGAAACTTTCTCACCCGTTGCCATGATTAAATCCATTCGGATAATGCTTGCAATAGCTGCATATTTCGATTACGAGATATGGCAGATGGACGTTAAAACCGCTTTCCTTAACGGAGGAAACCTTTTGGAGGATGTTTATATGCAACAGCCTGACGGTTTTATCGTACCTAGACTTGCAAACAAGGTTTGTAAGTTAAATCGATCCATTTATGGATTGAAGCAAGCATCACGATCATGGAATGGAATCAGCGTTTGATGAAATCATAAAAGAATATAATTTCGTGCGAAACGAAGATGACCCTTGTGTATACAAGAAGGTTAGTGGGAGAGCACTGACTTTTATTGTCCTTTATGTCGACGATGTATTGCTTATAGGCAATGAATTCCCATGCTAATGTCTGTCGGTGAAAGCTTGGCTTTCATTTAAATTCTCCATGAAAGATCTGGGAGAAGCAGCCTTTATTCTGGGAATAAAGATCTACCGGGATAGATCTAGAAAGCTGCTTGGACTCTCCCAGAGTACATATATTGACAAAGTGTTGAAGCGATTCAGCATGGATCAATCCAAGAAGGGATTGATGCCAATGTTACGTGGTATATCTCTATCTAAAACATGTGTCCTAAGACACAAGAAGAGAGAGATAACATGAGTCGGAAACCGTTCGCATCGGCAGTCGGATCGATCATGTATGCCATGATATGTACACGACCTGATGTGTCATATGCTTTGAGCATGTGCAGTCGCTATCAGGCCGATCCAGGTGAAGGTCACTGGATGGCAGTTAAGAATATCCTTAAGTATCTTAGACGAACTAAGGATGCTTTCTTAATTTACGGAGAAGGAGAACTTGCGGTATCTGGGTATGCCGATGCAAGTTTCCAAACCGACAAGGACGACTTCAAGTCGCAATCCGGGTACATTTTTTGTTTGAATAACGGGGCGGTGAGCTGGAAATCTTCCAAGCAAGATACTGTTGCC
This sequence comes from Zanthoxylum bungeanum, assembly GCA_019454045.1. Lineage (NCBI taxonomy): Eukaryota > Viridiplantae > Streptophyta > Magnoliopsida > Sapindales > Rutaceae > Zanthoxylum > Zanthoxylum bungeanum. Next base: position 24,174 of record SKCR01047381.1, read on the forward strand.
GATTCAACAACTGAAGCGGAGTACATTGCTGCGTCGGAAGCAGCAAAGGAGGCAGTTTGGATCCGAAAGTTCCTGATCGGATTAGGAGTAGTTCCATTAGCAGTTGATCCCGTTCCATTGTATTGTGACAATAACGGGGCTATAGCACAAGCTAAGGAACCAAGGTCTCATCAACGATCCAAGCATGTTCTTCGGCGTTACCATCTGATTCGGGAAATATACATCGTGGCGATGTAAAGATCGAGAAGGTCGCATCAGATAACAACATTGCAGATCCGCTGACGAAGGCTGTTTATCCGCATGTGTTTGAACGACATATACATAGTTCAGGTATTAGATGCTTGAGTGACTGGCTATAGGCCAAGTGGGAGATTGTTAGACATTATGACCCATAGAGTCACTGTTTTGTAAATGATATTGTATTATTGTACAAAATTAACTATGTGATAATGAAAATTCCTTTTGCCGTTTTGTAATTTATTTACTTTGACATATAAATGGAAAAAGTCCATATGATTAGTTCCGTATTGAGATGATATGAGACAGTATCAATACATAAAGGTTTAATCATTAAATATCCCTAGTCGGAGTATTATCGAGATCGGACATCGATAATGCGGAATAGACTAGTATTGCATTGGTGCATGTTGTGAGGGCACAACGACATAGTTCTCATATATTTAAGTATTGGATACTTATGCAAGTGCGATAGGAGGTTGTATTTTATCGATGGTACGGAAAACAGCTTCGCTCTGGATAGACCCCGCGAAATCCCATTGGTAGTATATCTGCGTGTCTATGGGAGGCCGCATCAGGGTAGGTGTATATGGTCTTAACCTGAGACTTGCATCGCTAGTACTTGCGACAATCGGTAAACTTTGGTTTTGGTGGTTGGGGACTTTAACCGGTTCTGTGTTCACCACTTCTGGGTTTATCAGGAATCGTAGTGTACTGGGTGTGATGTCAAGATGGAAGTATCACTTCAGACATATGGAGTTGATGATCGCGCAGGACACAGAACTAGTACTCTATAAAAGGTTGCAACCGTCGGGACATATGACCAGGTCAGGATTACCGATTTAAAGAGACTAGTTGTTGATGTCCGTATATTTTTTCGTACGGGGAGACACACTTCCAGCCCCAGGCCTAACATGTGATCGTTCGATACTGGATCGATGTACGCGGTACTACGGTATACTAACGCTTGATATAGATCTAATATTCCATGTAAGAATATTTCTGGAGAATGGGTAGGCATGGCGCTTTGCTAGAAGCCAACCTTGTCTTGTAAACGGTAAACATAGTAACGAGGTACGTACGTGTTTGGATTATCCACCGACCGTATTTACTGCCACATATCCGGAGATCTCTTGGGTCGCTTCCTGAAGATTCACCTATGATGTTTGATTCGAACTTTATTAATCTTGGATTAATTATGGAGAAACTTTATCTTGGATAAAAATGCCTAATTAGGAGAGAGAGAGAGATCGATTAATTTGGAATTAATCGATAATAATATATTCGATATATTATTAAACAAAATTAGATTTCGACGCGGAATTAAAATCGGATTTTATATTCGGGCAAACGAATTAATTTAGAATTAATTCATTAGCGAACTGAATAGTAATTCCGCAAGGCGTAATTATTTAATTCACGTCGCGACGGAAATTCGTTAATTCGGAATTAGCGAAACCGAGCCCGAAGTGTTTGCGGACACATTCATATTTTGAATCGAGTGGTAATCCGCAAATCGCATCGTGATATCTCATTACTTGATACGATATATGATGGATTATCTAGTCACCTTAAGGGATGATACATTATCTCTATTCTCAAAGTGTGGTAATGATGGCAAATGATGGGTTTCATTTTGGAGGGAAAACCTTTCACGTTTTTGAAGGTTTTTGATTAAAAATTGATTTTGGTATTGATATCATTTATTTTTTAAAAATGCTTTTCAATTTCCTCCTCTCTCTCACGTTTTGGTAACAAAAGGGAAAAGAATAACAAAAGGAAAAACACTCTTCTTCTTTCTCTTCTTCATTTGCTCGAACGCCGTGAGCTTCAAAAAGGGCAGAAATTGTTTTTTCATCATTCCTCCATTTTGCTAGCACAAGCAAGGATCCAATAGGTGATAGGGAAACAACCTTGGAGCTTGGAACACTTGAAGATTCGCAGCTTCTTCTCCATCTTCTTGCTTGCCGAACTTCCCACCTTGAGACTCGGATTGGTCTTCACAATTTTTTCGTCACCAAGCTTAGTAAGTATGATTCCGCCATATTTCTAAGCTTTGCATGTATATTATTGTTGTATTTCTTGGCTTAATCTTTCTTTGGGAACTAATATAGAAACCAACAAATGTTAGACATTATGACCCATAGCGTCACTGTTTTGTAAATGATATTGTATTATTGTACAAAATTAACTATGTGATAATGAAATTGCCTTTTGCCGTTTTGTAAATTTATTTACTTTGATATATTAATGGCAAAAGTCCATATGATTAGTTCCGTATTGAGATGATATGAGACAGTATCAATACAAAAGGTTTAATCATTAAATATCCCTAGTCGGAGTATTATCGAGATCGGACATCGATAATGCGGAATAGACTAGTATTGCATTTGTGCATGTTGTGAGGGCACAACGGCATAGTTCTCATATATTTAAGTATTGGATACTTATGCAAGTGCGATAGGAGGTTGTGTTTTACCGATGGTACGGAAAACAGCTTCGCTCTGGATAGACCCCGCGGAATCCCATTGGTAGTATGTCTGCGTGTCTATGGGAGGCCGCATCAGGGTAGGTGTATATGGTCTTAACCTGAGACTTGCATCGCTAGTACTTGCGACAATCGGTAAACTTTGGTTTTGGTGGTTGGGGACTTTAACCGGTTCTGTGTTCACCACTTCTGGGTTTATCGAGAATCGTAGTGTACTGGGTGTGATGTCAAGATGGAAGTATCACTTCAGACATATGGAGTTGATGATCGCGCAGGACACAGAACTAGTACTCTATAAAAGGTTGCAACCGTCGGGACAATATGACCAGGTCAGGATTGTCCGATTTAAAGAGACTAGTTGTTTGATGTCCGATATATGTTTCGTACGGGGCAGACACACTTCCAGCCCCAGGCCTAACATGTGATCGTTCGATACTGGATCGATGTACGCGATACTACGGTATACTACGCTTGATATAGATCTAATATTCCAGTAAGAATATTTCTGGAGAATTGGGTAGGCATGGCGCTTTGCTAGAAGCCAACCTTGTCTTGTAAATCGGTAAAAACGTAGTACGAGGTACGTACGTGTTTGGATTATCCAACGACCGTATTTACTGCCAACATATCCGGAGATCTCTTGGGTCGCTTCCTGAAGATTCACCTATGATGTTTGATTCGAACTTTATTAATCTTGGATTAATTACGGAGAAACTTTATCTTGGATAAAATGCCTTATTAGGAGAGAGAGAGAGATCGATTAATTTGGAATTAATCGATAAAATAATATATTCGATATATTATTAAACGAAATTAGATTTCGACGCGGAATTAAAATCGGATTTTAATTCGGGCAAACGAATTAATTTAGAATTAATTCATTAGCGAACTGAATAGTAATTCCGCAAGGCGTAATTATTTAATTCACGTCGCGACGGAAATTCGTTAATTCGGAATTAGCGAAACCGAGCCCGAAAGTGTTTGCGGACACATTCGTATTTTGAATCGAGTGGTATCCGCAAATCGCATCGCGATATCTCATTACTTGATACGAATAGATGATGGATGTATCTAGTCACCTTAAGGGATGATACATTGTCTCTATTCTCAAAGTGTGGTAATGATGGCAAATGATGGTTTCATTTTGGAGGGAAACCTTTCACGGTTTTTGAAGGTTTTTTGATTAAAAATTGATTTTGGTATTTGATATCATTATTTTTTAATTGCTTTTCATTTTCCTCTCTCTCACGTTTTGGTAACAAAGGGAAAAGAAAACAAAAGGAAACACTCCTTCTTCTTCTTCCTTGCTCACGCCGTGAGCTTCAAAGGCAGAAAATTGTTTTTTTCATTCTCCATTTTGCTAGCACAAGCAAGGATCAAAAGAGGTGATAGGGAAACAACCTTGGAGCTTGGAACACTTGAAGATTCGCAGCTTCTCTCCATCTTCTTGCTTGGCCGAAACTTCCACCTTGAAGACTCAAGGATTGTCTTCACCATTTTCGTCACAAAGCTTAGTAAGTATGATTCCGCCATATTCTAGCTTTGCATGTATGTTATTTGTTGTATTCTATGGCTTAATCTTTCTTTGGGACTAATATAGAAACCAACAATGGTATCATTGAGCCATGTTTAAGCATGAAATACATTAGGGTTAATTTGGGAAAATTGATTGAAGCATGTTCTTGTGAAATTGGATGCTAAAGTATGCTTATATGTATGTTATATGATATATTACATGATCAATTTTAAGAAAAATGCATTGGATGATTTTTCCCCAAAATGTTGTCTTGGCCGAATGTGGAGGTGCTTCCATTGGTTTGAAATTTTTCATGCACAAGCTTATTTGATGACTTAAGCATGATTACATGTATAATATATGATATAATACATGATCAATTTTGAGAAAAATGCATTGGATGATTTTTCCCCAAAATGTTACTTTGGCCGAATGTGAGGTACTTCCATTAAGTTGAATTTTTGCATGCACAAGTTCATTGGATGATTTGAGTGTGCTTAAATGTTTGTAATATGATGTATACATGATCAATTTTGAGAAAATTGTATTGGATATTTTTTCCCCAAAATTGATGCCTTGGCCGAATGTGTAGGTCATTTTATGATTTGGAATTTTTCATGCACAAGTTTATTAGATAACTTAAGCATGATTAAATGTATGATATTGATGTAATACATGATCAATTTTGAGAAAAATGCATTGGATGATTTTTTCCCTAAAATTGATGCTTGACCGAAAATGGAGGTCTTTTCACTTAATTGAATTTTTGCTTTCAAGTTCATTAGATGACTTAAAATCAATATGGATAATAGATTAGTGATTCAATTGGATTGAAAAACAAATCGAACCGCAAAAATCTCTCTTGGCCGAATACAACATGACATGTTAAAGGACTTGATTTTGTTCAAATAAATGTTAGACAAGTGTTTTGAACAATTGATGATTAATGAATTAAATTGGTGTTTTTTGAAATATTTGGTTTAATGAATTAATCATGCAATTACACTTTAATTAATTGAATTTTAAAATTTGGAATATTAAAATTTAATTAATGGGCTTTTATGTTTAATTGGGCCTTATGGGCTTGAAATTGATTTTATGGCACTTAAGGGTGATTCCTTATTTGGGCTTGGTAATTGGGTTTGACCCACATTGACCAAAGCCCAAGCCTTTATAAATCAATTGAAAGCCCATCGGACTTTAATTAAACAACATTGGATGTTAGTTGGGCTTGGAGACCCATTTGATAAGATTTAGAATCTAATCTTTAAAAGCACATTAAAAGTGTAATCATTTAATTTGGAATTAAATAAATTGAATTAATATTGAATGCGACTTAAATTGGATTTAACGGGTAGTTCGATATAATTCATGAATTCGTACCTTATGTACTTATTCTCAAACGAGTTGGACTCGCGCAAAATCAAACCGTTGATTGAACATTGGATGATCACTTAAACAAAGACTAATTAATTGGATTAGATTGGTTGTATAGCATGTCTTGAATGAATATACATGTATGTGATGAATGAATAGTGTATAGCGGATGGATATTAGAAGGGAAAGGGTAATTTTAGAAATTATTGTAAATTTAGAATTTATAAATTGGACCTGCGTGTCCAGCCTTATCTCTTTTATCTCTTTGTATTCTCTTCTCACCTAATTCCCCTCAATGTATATGAGGTTTCTCTTATTGTATTATGTAATTGGGTAGAAGTAGAATATTACTAGCGGGGAGTGGAAAGGGAGTGATTTGTTCTAGGAACAAATTGTTTTATATATCCATCCGTATATCACTATTAATTTATTTTATGCACTTTATGATGTTTTAGAAGCATGCTTAAGGGTGTATGATGATGAGACCTAACAAAGATAATAAATTGGTTGCCAATTACGCAAAATCCCTCAATCTATATTAAGCGATTATCCTTCCATTGAATGATTCTTGTTCAAGATCCAATTGGCATTGGTTTGTTGGCCAAAGTCAAGACCTTGTCAATTAGGATGTACTTGAATCATGAGAGTTTTGTTCCACATCGGTGTCTTGTCCAAGTTGTGATTTGTTGGCCAAAGTCAAGATCACTTCTTGTCCAACGACATTGATTACGAAACTATCCTTGTCAATGGGTCCCGCTTAACTGGAATCATTAGGTTTGTTGTGCCAAAGCCAAGGCCTAGATGATTCGGAGGATATGGTTAGAAAATGTATTAGATACATTGGCATATGCAATATGTTTAGGACTTGGATGTCCACCTAACCGGATCTAGGAATTGGATGGGATCCAATTGATCTTGAGATCTACCTAGTTAAATAGCATACAGCTTGTTGGCCAAAGTCAAGGTTGTGTGTTATTTAACGGGATCCTAGCCCACTAGGAAATAGGATTTCCCGAGTTCTCAACAGAGGGTTAGAGACTTGATAAAAATAGTGGGAGGCTAGTATTGAATTTGCAATTTCATTCAGATACTTAGCCTTACGCGTCTTTCAAAATTATTTCGTTTAATTAATTAAAATTAGTTGGACTAATTCATTGTTATTTTTTTGTAACAGTTTGACTGTACCCATTTTATCGTTAACTAGATAGTTGGACTATCGTAGTTGAGATGGCAAGCAAGGTAAGTGTCCGAGACATCATCATGGGTGACAATGTCTTTAAGGGCACAAACTTCGCTGATTGGGAAATGAACCTAAGGATAGTCCTTGGGGCTGAGAGGATGCTGTACACTATACAAACACCTCTCCCGCCTAAGCCCACTGACCCACTTGAGCTGGAGTTATGGAAAACTCACAGCAGTGATTGTGACACAGCTCAGGCTATTATGTTAGCTTCGATGACTCAGCACTTTCGTCGCCAAAATAGGGACTTGGATCCTTATAATATGATGGCTAGACTGCGAGATCTCCACCGCTCCAACAAGCGGATGGAGAGTATGAGTTGGTGAAGAAACTCTTCCGCGCCCGAATGACTGAAGGCGCATCAGTTGAGGCCCACGGGGCTCAAATGATCGCCGATATTGATGAGTTGGCCAATATGGGAATAGTCTTGGAGGCTGAGCTGACTATAGATATGATCTTACAGTCACTTCCTGATACTTGGAAACAAATCATAATCAACTACAAGTTGATGGATACAGATGACACTCTTGGAGAGTTGTTATCCATTTTGAAGGAGTCTGAAAAGAACTCCAAAAAGGGGGCAAGCGCGAGGCGCACTTTGCATCGACCTCTCAGAGGCCAAAGGCTGGCCCAAAGCTACTGGAGGGGTGAGGAAGAAGAAACATAAGAAAAAGGGTAAAGGCAAGTTGACAAAAGCTTCTGGGAAGCCAAGGGACAAGTCTCAAGATGTCTGCCTCAACTGCGGCAAGAAGGGTCACTGGAAACGTGACTGCCGAATGGGGAAGGGACACAAGGAGGATATCAAGGCAGGCAAGGCACTAGCCTCTGGTATGTTTGTTATTGAGATAAATATGACTACTTCTAGTTTTAAAAATTGGATTTTTGATTCTGGTTGTGCTGCTCATATTTGTACTGATTTGCAGGATCTGCAGGATAGCAGGATGCTGGCTTCAGGGGAGATTGACCTACGAGTCGGAAACGGAACTCCAGTTGCTGTTTTGGCTGTAGGGACTTTTGTTTTGGAATTGCCCTCGGGGCATATGCTTAAACTTTTGAACTGTTATTATATACCTAGTTTGACTAGGAATATTATATCTGTATCTTTGTTAACCCAGCATGGGTACACTTTTGTATTTAGAAACACTGGGTGTTATTTATATAAAAATGATGCAGAAATTTGCACTGCTGTTGCAAATAATGGCCTTTATATTTTGAATATAAATGAATCTCCTAAACATAAAATAACAAACAAAAGGCTCAAAAGGAGTAATCTAAAAGATGAAGCTTACATGTGGCATTGTCGTCTAGGACACATCAACAAGACTCGCATATCCACACTTTCGAAGAGTGGGTACTTGGACGGATTTGATCTTAATTCATATGATGTCTGCGAATCTTGTCTTTTAGGCAAAATGCCTAAATCACCTTTTAGTGGTAAAGGTGAACGTGCCACAGAACTGTTAGCCCTCGTTCATAGTGACGTATGTGGGCCCATGTCTAGCCAGGCTAGAGGTGGATATCATTACTTCTTCGTAACCTTTACGGATGATGCATCTCGTTATGGTTATGTGTATCTAATGAGACACAAGTCGGAAACTTTTGAGAAATTCAAAGAGTTTCGACACGAAGTAGAAAAACAAACAGGCAAGAGTATTAAAACATTGCGGTCGGACCGTGGTGGCGAATACTTAAGTTATGAGTTTCAAGATTACTTGAAAGAAAATGGTATTCTTTCACAGTGGACTCCTCCTGGAACACCGCAATTAAACGGTGTGTCTGAACGGAGAAACCGTACCTTGTTAGACATGGTAAGGTCGATGATGAGTCGCACTGAGCTACCTATATCCTTCTGGGGATACGCTTTAAACAGTGCAGTACTTATTTTGAATAAGGTTCCGTCAAAGTCTGTTGAACAGACTCCATATGAGATATGGACAGGAGGAAACCAGGTTTCTCTTTCCTGAAGATTTGGGGATGCTGGGCATATGTTAAACGTTTGGAAGGTACCAAACTAGAACCCAAATCAGATAAATGCCTTTTCGTGGGATATCCTAAGGAAACCAAAGGATATTACTTCTATCACCCACAAGAGAACAAAGTATTTGTTGCTCTACATGCATTTTTCCTTGAGAAGGAATTCCTAGATGCAGTGGTAAGTGGGAGGAAAGTGAACTTGATGAAAATCGTAGTGATACTGTTCCTGGCAATGAATCAACGACGGAACATGAACAGACCATCCAGGATGAGTCTGTACCACAATCTTCATATACACAAGGACCGCGTAGGTCGGAGAGAGTCAGGACAGTACCTGAGAGGTATGGGTACCTGATCTCGCCTCATGTGGATATTAATCTTATTGAGGATAATGAACCGTCTACGTATGAGGAAGCAATACAGGATATTGATTCCGCTTTATGGCAAGATGCCATGAAGTCCGAGATGGATTCCATGTATGCCAACCAAGTTTGGACACTGGTTGATGCACCAGAAGGCGTAAAGCCTATTGGATGCAGATGGATCTTCAAGAAGAAGACCGACATGGATGGCAACGTACAAACGTACAAAGCTAGGCTTGTAGCAAAGGGGTATCGTCAACAATATGGTATTGATTATGACGAAACTTTCTCACCCGTTGCCATGATTAAATCCATTCGGATAATGCTTGCAATAGCTGCATATTTCGATTACGAGATATGGCAGATGGACGTTAAAACCGCTTTCCTTAACGGAAACCTTTTGGAGGATGTTTATATGCAACAGCCTGACGGTTTTATCGTACCTAGACTTGCAAACAAGGTTTGTAAGTTAAATCGATCCATTTATGGATTGAAGCAAGCATCACGATCATGGAATCAGCGTTTTGATGAAATCATAAAAGAATATAATTTCGTGCGAAACGAAGATGACCCTTGTGTATACAAGAAGGTTAGTGGGAGAGCACTGACTTTTATTGTCCTTTATGTCGACGATGTATTGCTTATAGGCAATGACATTCCCATGCTAACGTCGGTGAAAGCTTGGCTTTCATTAAAATTCTCCATGAAAGATCTGGGAGAAGCAGCCTTTATTCTGGGAATAAAGATCTACCGGGATAGATCTAGAAAGCTGCTTGGACTCTCCCAGAGTACATATATTGACAAAGTGTTGAAGCGATTCAGCATGGATCAATCCAAGAAGGGATTGATGCCAATGTTACGTGGTATATCTCTATCTAAGAACATGTGTCCTAAGACACAGAAGAGAGAGATAACATGAGTCGGATACCGTTCGCCTCGGCAGTCGGATCGATCATGTATGCCATGATATGTACACGACCTGATGTGTCATATGCTTTGAGCATGTGCAGTCGCTATCAGGCCGATCCAGGTGAAGGTCACTGGATGGCAGTTAAGAATATCCTTAAGTATCTTAGACGAACTAAGGATGCTTTCTTAATTTACGGAGAAGGAGAACTTGTGGTATCTGGGTATGCCGATGCAAGTTTCCAAACCGACAAGGACGACTTCAAGTCGCAATCCGGGTACATTTTTTGTTTGAATAACGGGGCGGTGAGCTGGAAATCTTCCAAGCAAGATACTGTTGCCGATTCAACAACTGAAGCGGAGTACATTGCTGCGTCGGAAGCAGCAAAGGAGGCAGTTTGGATCCGAAAGTTCCTAATCGGATTAGGAGTAGTTCCATTAGCAGCTGAGCCCGTTCCATTGTATTGTGACAATAACGGGGCTATAGCACAAGCTAAGGAACCAAGGTCTCATCAACGATCCAAGCATGTTCTTCGGCGTTACCATCTGATTCGGGAAATTATACATCGTGGCGATGTAAAGATCGAGAAGGTCGCATCAGATACAACATTGCAGATCCGCTGACGAAGGCTGTTTCCGCAGTGTTTGAACGACATATACATAGTTCAGGTATTAGATGCTTGAGTGACTGGCTATAGGCCAAGTGGGAGATTGTTAGACATTATGACCCATAGCGTCACTGTTTTGTAAATGATATTGTATTATTGTACAAAATTAACTATGTGATAATGAAATTGCCTTTTGCCGTTTTGTAATTTATTTACTTTGATATATAAATGGCAAAAGTCCATATGATTAGTTCCGTATTGAGATGATATGAGACAGTATCAATATAAAGGTTTAATCATTAAATATCCCTAGTCGGAGTATTATCGAGATCGGACATCGATAATGCGGAATAGACTAGTATTGCATTTGTGCATGTTGTGAGGGCACAACGGCATAGTTCTCATATATTTAAGTATTGGATACTTATGCAAGTGCGATAGGAGGTTGTGTTTTACCGATGGTACGGAAAACAGCTTCGCTCTGGATAGACCCCGCGGAATCCCATTGGTAGTATGTCTGCGTGTCTATGGGAGGCCGCATCAGGGTAGGTGTATATGGTCTTAACCTGAGACTTGCATCGCTAGTACTTGCGACAATCGGTAAACTTTGGTTTTGGTGGTTGGGGACTTTAACCGGTTCTGTGTTCACCACTTCTGGGTTTATCAGGAATCGTAGTGTACTGGGTGTGATGTCAAGATGGAAGTATCACTTCAGACATATGGAGTTGATGATCGCGCAGGACACAGAACTAGTACTCTATAAAAGGTTGCAACCGTCGGGACAATATGACTAGGTCAGGATTGTCCGATTTAAAGAGACTAGTTGTTTGATGTCCGATATATGTTTCGTACGGGGCAGACACACTTCCAGCCCCAGGCCTAACATGTGATCGTTCGATACTGGATCGATGTACGCGATACTACGGTATACTACGCTTGATATAGATCTAATATTCCAGTAAGAATATTTCTGGAGAATTGGGTAGGCATGGCGCTTTGCTAGAAGCCAACCTTGTCTTGTAAATCGGTAAAAACGTAGTACGAGGTACGTACGTGTTTGGATTATCCAACGACCGTATTTACTGCCAACATATCCGGAGATCTCTTGGGTCGCTTCCTGAAGATTCACCTATGATGTTTGATTCGAACTTTATTAATCTTGGATTAATTACGGAGAAACTTTATCTTGGATAAAATGCCTTATTAGGAGAGAGAGAGAGATCGATTAATTTGGAATTAATCGATAAAATAATATATTCGATATATTATTAAACGAAATTAGATTTCGACGCGGAATTAAAATCGGATTTTAATTCGGGCAAACGAATTAATTTAGAATTAATTCATTAGCGAACTGAATAGTAATTCCGCAAGGCGTAATTATTTAATTCACGTCGCGACGGAAATTCGTTAATTCGGAATTAGCGAAACCGAGCCCGAAAGTGTTTGCGGACACATTCGTATTTTGAATCGAGTGGTATCCGCAAATCGCATCGCGATATCTCATTACTTGATACGAATAGATGATGGATGTATCTAGTCACCTTTAGGGATGATACATTATCTCTATTCTCAAATGTGGGTAATGATGGCAAATGATGGGTTTCATTTTGGAGGGAAAACCTTTCACGGTTTTTGAAGGGTTTTTGATTAAAAATTTTTTTTGGTATTTGATATCATAATTTTTAATTGCTTTTCATTTCCTCTCTCTCACGGTTTTGGTAACAAAAGGGAAAAGAAAACAAAAGGCTAACACTCTTCTTCTTCCTTCTTCCTTTGCTCACGCCGTGAGCTTCCAACCAAAGGCAGAAAATTGTTTTCATTCTCCATTTTTGCTAGCACAAGCAAGGATCAAAAGAGGTGATAGGGAAACAACCTTGGAGCTTGGAACACTTGAAGATTCGCAGCTTCTCTCCATCTTCTTGCTTGGCCGAAACTTCCACCTTGAAGACTCAAGGATTGTCTTCACCACCATTTTCGTCACAAAGCTTAGTAAGTATGATTCCGCCATATTTCTAGCTTTGCATGTATGTATTGTGTATTTCTATGGCTTAATCTTTCTTTGGGACTAATTATAGAAACCAACAACAAGCCCCTTGAAGTGCCGTATGAATGACTTTTCAGTTGTGTGAATCTGCTGATGCCTTCTTGGGGCCATCTTCTATACCATAGGATGGCCCGGTCCGGCTAGAGTTTAAGGGGAATACTTTTGCAGATGGCGTCCCCTGTTACTCCTTCACCAATCCTTAGTAGGACGAAACCTTCAATGGGTTTTTGGGATCGGTATGGCCCTTGTATGGTGGTCATGGTCGGCATGCTGAATCTTTTGGGAATTTCTCTGATTTTATTTCTTACTTTGATGGGGGACTCATCTTTGCCGTCCGGACATCCTTCTGTTTGCATTGGGTATACTCCCCATTTGACCAGCTCCTTCCGCAGCCAAGATTTCATGCTGCTATCATTTGGTTTCATTCCGCCTCATCGGTCTCCTTTCTTCCGTGATCCCGGGGTGGTGCTTCTCGTGGCCGGTATCTTCTCGTACTTCTTCGTCATATCATTTTCTTTCTCCTTCCGCCGGTGTTGGAGGGATATTATAGGAGGGGTCTGGTGAACGATTTGTCACTCTCTCCCCTCTCCTCCCATTTGTCCTCGGTCTTGGAATCTCTGAAACCACTCCAGATCTTACCCTGTAGGATCCCTTCTTCGGTGTCCCTGTCTTCTCACTTATATCCATTCTCTTCTTCTATGCTATGTCGTTCCTTCGTCGGCTATCCGGCCTCAATTTCCATGGTGTGCTCCTTCTATCCTTTCCACCGGTCTACTATAGTTTTTGCAGAGTTTGGCTTTCCTCCCTTTCTTTCCTAAGGTTCTCCTCAATCTCTCCATCCAATCTGACGAGCCTCCCTGATGGTGGTGGCTTCTTCTTCCGCCATTGTCTCACTACACGTTGCTTTTGTTGAGGAGTTCCCCACGACGGCCCAACTGTTGACGGCTGATTTTGGTCTCAGATAATATTGGAATATCACTCCCAGAAATCCTCCCTCATAGTGAATTTGTTTGGTTATGGGGACCAAAGGCAAATTTAGAGAAGCGAAAAAAACAGATAACCACACCAAACAACAGGGGATTTTAACGTGGTTCGTGGATTTGGATCCGACCTACGTCCACAGACACAAAAGATGTACTTTTATTACTTAACACTCTTCTTGAATCTCCACAAGTCAGAGCTTGAAGATTCAGATCACTATGTTCGTTGATGATTTGATGATGATTTTTACACATCTTGCCCTCCTATTTATAGTATAAGAAATCAGACTCTATTTGCATAAGAAATCCTAGTTGAACTTAGTCTCTTCTCTTTTTTTGTAAGGATTCCTAGTCCGATTTCTCCCTTCTCTTTTCTTATTCCTTTTCGGATTCTGACTTCATTTACTTGTGAGAGTAGGATAAATCGGCTTATCTTATCCGCAAAGAATAGGGTGTCGTCATCTTGAATACGTCTCGCCGTCTGGTCGGTCTTCATGAGGTCGGTCATGATAGTCTTTTATGCCGAGAGTGTTTATATGCCGACTTAAAGTGCTCGGTCATCCGAACCAAAGTGGTCGGTCTTAAATGTTGTGGTCGTGGTCGACTTTGATGATCTCAACCAGTCATGGAATTACCCTTCTGTCCTCGTCATGGCTGTCTTAATGTTATAGTGCCTGAAAACACCATCAACAAATAGTTTCCCGAATGCGAATTAAATCAATTATTAATCACATTAATAATTTCGTCATAATTTATAGTTTTGTTTGTGAGATCATAGTTGGACTCTTCAATGATTTCATGGCACCCTATAATGTATCGAGCTAACAAGGAGACCAAATACCCCCAGTTCTGAGCTCTAATAATGTCGAGATATCGATTAAAACTCCTTTAACCAAGTATCCTTAATTATAATTTCAAGTTATTCCACTAAAAACCTGAAACTGAACTCTTGTCACTATAGATATATTTTTTACCGAAACTCGTCAGCGTCTACCGATATAATCCTTGTATATAGATTGACCATACACGAGTATCTCATATTAGAGCCGGGTCATAATGTCCATTATACCTCTCTAATTATTTTGTACCATAAGTACCATTGATTCTCTAATGGACAATTTATTCATAAATATTATAAATTTTATCTTTGATTTGTACTAGAAAGATTTGAGCGCTCTAATTGTTCAAGTACCGAACCAATCTTTAAGAAAGATTACTCGTCTATTTCTCTTCTCGCAAATAATTTCATGTCTATGTGAAACGTCCTCAACTACACAACAAACCATGCCCCCAAAGTATGTAGTTATTGATCAGTAATGTTTCTCCGACCTCACCAATCTAAATCAAAGGACATCCTGCCATACAAGAGTTCTTAATACACTTAGAATTCAGATCAATCCATTTATAATCATATATTAGACAGTATGAATTTCTTTATTTAACGAATATTAAAAAATTCATTAATGTCTTGATCCATCCTATATAATCGCATTATATATGGTATCTCAATTCCCATGTTATACTATGAACGATCTCGGATCAATGTCATCATACCATTATGGAAGGGATCGTAGCCGTTTATAAATCGCAAATAAAATATCCATCTTTGTTTGCTCTCTATGGATTATTTTAGTTACAAATTTTGAACTTCAATCCTTTAGTGTATAACACTTATACACTAAGTCTGAAAGTACAATAGTAATCAATGACATACATGATAATTTATAATATGAAAATTTAAAACAAACATTTTAATGAATAAAACTACATCGTTTATTAATTAAAATAAATTTATTTACATATTACATTATACTCTATGACATACATTCAAACAAACACATTAAGAAGTGAATTAGATTGTCATGCAATCTCCTCCAACGTCTTTATGACAAATTACCGCCCAACAGCTTCAATGGGAGATCGCCACGTTAGCAGCAGTTTCCATCATCTAAAACACATGCAACCATAAAAGGAACCAACATGTGGACCAATATGAAAGCGCCAAGAGGTACTGCTATAGTGGAAACACTTGAAATCTCCAAAATATTCCAAACCTAAGGAGGGGAGGCCTAATCACAATAAAGCCATTTATCATATTGGATTTGAAATTTTTTCCCCTTCTCCCATAACTACAGTGACTCACGCACTGTTCTGGATTTTTTATTTTTTATGAATAATATCAAATTTACTATTCACGCTATAGTGTTTTTAAGTTATTGTTCATTGTAATAGTACAATGAATAGTATGATGATGAATGTATAATTTTTCTTGTGTTATTTCATTTTATGTAACAGTTCATGATGATTTTGAGCCTCCGAAACAGTCCCAAAATACTCTCGAATTTGCCTCTGTATTGTCATGAATTTGCTCTAAAAACAAACAACACAGTAGCTCTGAAACACACCAAAATCGTCATTTGTAATTATGGAAAAGGCTCACTGGGTGAGCAATCTATCGAAATGGTGAGGATGATTTCACTCACTCTTTAGTGATATGGTCTTGCCACCAAGAATCCGAAAGAGTGGGCTCAAAGAAAATTATTGCAGAGAATTTTCTAGGGGAAATATTTTCTCAGACTCTAGCCTCATTTCCATATTTTCTTTGTTCTTAACAAAAGAATGAATTCTTTGTGTTTCCTTAGGGTTGCTATTAAAAGAAAAATTCTTTATATCACTAGGTAATTAGTGTATGTTGGGACATATGCGCTAAAGTATAATGTAATATGAAAACATGATTTTATTTTAAGTAATAAACAATGTAATTATTAATTTATTAAAATGTTGATTTTCAAATTGCATATTATAAATTGTCATGTATTCCATTGGATGCTAAATATACTTTCAGACTTAGTGTATAAGTGTTATGTACAAGTGGATTTAAGTTTGAAATTAGTAATCCTAATAGTCCGTAGAAAGTAAAAAAAGACGGACACTTTATTTGTGATTTATCTACAGTTGCGGTCTATTCCATATTGTATGACGACTTTGATCCGGGTTCGTGTATGGAATGGAGGCACCTTATATGATGCCATCCTATAGGACCAGATCAAGACAACAATGAATTTCTTTTAATATATCTTAAACAAAGAAATGCATATCATCTAATAGATGATCAT